>SEYY01008788.1:0-32500 GCA_009176605.1 Armadillidium nasatum
GACACAAATCAACAGCATTTGTATGGAACAAAAGCCTTTTCTTCTAATATTTAATAAAACTGACAAGGAGGTAATTGCCGAGTACATCGAAATAATTACGCCTATTGCTGTTAGGATGCATATGTTCCAGGATGAGAAGAATGCGTAGGCGGGGGTTCTATTGCCTAACCTCTTCCTCCTCAAGGACAATCTCGTGGAATTGCAACGAGAGGCGAAAAAATTTAACTATGCCAAAAAACTTAGTCAACTACTTACTAAAGCAGCCAAAGCCAAACAAAGGGAAAGAAAAGGGATTTGAACCGAGGTTCAGCAGGATTTTTGATGATTGTGATTTGCTTATGGTAACAGCTCTGCACCCTCACTTCAAACTCGGAGTGGTACAGAGGTTAAATGAGGGGAAGTATCCAGCTGTCAAGACGAGGATATTGGAGGAAATAAAGTGTAATATTGCATCGAATTTTACTCCTCCACATCAAGGCACTGAAAGTGATGGGACTGAGTCTGAAATGGACCCATTTAAGGTGAGCTATTTTTATAATTTAGAACAAACTTTAAGCATCTCTTGCACTATATATATATATATATATATATATATATATATATATATATATATATATATATATATATATATATATATATATATATATGTTCGCGAGAGAGACAGTGCTTATCGTGAATGGAAAAACTCTCCTTCTCCTATCACTCTTGCTAATTTTCATTCAGCTTCGGAATCGTTTCAGGGATGTTCTTCGACGGACTAAGCGTACTTTCATAAAAAGGAAGTGCGCTGATCTCCATGGCTCTCCTACTGATTAAAGTTTCTGGCCTCTTGTCAAAAATATCTCTAACAACTTCTGTAAATCTGCCTTTCCTCCTCTCATTCGCTCTGATGGTTCTGTAGCTAATACTCCTTCTGAAAAGGCTAATCTCTTCGGCCTCCTTTTTTTTCCTAATTCCACCCTGCTCGATTCTGGCATCGCTACTCCTACTCCTTCTCCTCTCAGGTGTCCCATGTCTCTACCTGTAATTACACATGATCGGGTGCGTGGGATCCTGAAATCTATGAACGTCAGGAAGGCCATCGGCCCGGACGGCATTCCCCCTCGTGTTCTGAGGGAGTGTGCTTCCGAGTTAGTGCCTGTCCTCGTTCAGCTCTACTCTCTATGCCTTAATACTAATACTTTTCCTCAATGCTGGAAGCGTTCATTTGCTCAGCCGATCCCGAAAAAAGGTAGTCGTTCTGATCCTTCTAACTATCGACCTATAGCTCTCACTTGTGTTCTGTCTAAAATTTTTGAAACTCTCCTCAACTCTCATTTCCTGGATCATTGGAATCTCATTCTCTTCTCTATGATCACCAGTACGGCTTTCGACGCTCGAGGTCAACTGGTGACATACTCTCCTATCTTACTGATCTATGGTTTTCTGCCCTTAGGAACTTCGGGGAGTCTTGTGTGGTGGCGCTTGACATATCCAAGACTTTTGACCGGGTATGGCATGCGTCACTGCTCTCCAAGCTCCCTTCCTTTGGGTTTCCTCCTTCTCTTTGCTCACTCTTGTTCTAGTTTTCTCTCAGATCGTTCCATTTCGGCACTTGTAGATGGAGCGACCTCTTCCTACTTTTCTGTCAACTGTGGTGTTCCTCAGGGTTCAGTTTTATCTCCAACTTTATTCTTACTTTTCATTAACGATCTCCTCAACTGCACTTCTAACTCTGTTCAGTCTTATGCTGATGACTCAACTCTACATTCTTCTACTCATTTCAAATTTGCTACCTCTTTTGCTTCTAGAGTTGCTTCTCGTCTTGAACTTTCCGATTCCATTCTTGCCGATCTGGATGGGATTTCCCGGTGGGGTCATAGCAACCTTGTAAAATTCAACTCTTTAAAAACTCAACTTCTTCACATCTCCCTCTCAAAAACACCTCCTAACTTTCCTATCCTCTTCGATGGCTCTCCCGTCTCACCTGTAAATAACATTAACATTCTTGGTCTAAAAATAAACAACAAACTGTCTTGGAAACCGCATATTACAATGGTTGCTAAAGCGGTCTCTAAGAAGATGGGAGTCCTGTCCAGACTGCGAGAATTTTTTTCTTCTGAGCAGTTACTCCAAATATATAGGGGTCTTATTCGTCCTTGTATGCAGTACTGTTCTCACATTTGGGGGGGTTCCGGCTCCTCCTCTATTCTGGATAGGGTTGAGTCAAAAGCTAAGAGATTAATAAACTGTCCCCTACTTTCAAACCCTCTTGACCCTCTGTCTCTGCGACGTGACGTTGGCATGCTATCTCTTTTTACAGGTACTACAATGGCAGGTGCTCGAGGGAATTGGCCTCTCGCATTCCTCCACCGTTGCGTCGTCCACGTTGCACAAGGGGTGCCCTGCTTTCGCACCAATTTTGTGTGGACGTAGAAAATCCCAGGCTAGCCCGTTGTGGTACCTCCTTCTTTCCAGCCACCTCTACTCTGTGGAATTCTCTACCATCATTTATTTTTCCTCCTGTACTTAATCTTTAACTCTTTAAGGCTTCCGTCTGTGCCCACCTGAGGGATGTGCGTTAGGTGTGTGTGTGCTTAATGATTATATATATATATATATATATATATATATATATATATATATATATATATATATATATATATATATATATATATATATATATATATATATATATATATATATATATATATATATATATATATATATATATATATATATATATATATATATATATATATATATATATATATATATATATATATATATATATATATATATATATATATATATATATATATATATATATATATATATATATATATATATATATATATATATATATATATATATATATATATATATATATATATATATATATATATATATATATATATATATATATATATATATATTCATATGACATAATGTTCAAATGAAACTTAAAAAGATTTGAGTTCTTGATACCATTTCTAAAAATTTCAGAAACTGAAGGCCCCATATATCCAGCTTTTTGTCTGGAAAACTAGTTTCAGAAAACTAGTTTCTTATAAAATATTAAGCCACCTTTCCATACTTCATAGTTTCTTATTGAACCTTAAATCATTATTTATCTCCCAGTTTAGTTACTGTATTATGTCATCATTTTAGTTCTCTCAGTTTTCTCATATCCCAACTTGCTTACTGTATTATGTCATCATTGCTGAGTTCTCTCAGTCTTCTCACAAATCATCATATTATTATATCTCCCAGTTTGCTAAAATTCATTACAAAAAATTGAAATGACTCTGGTAGAGGCATATATGATATTTGAATAATAAAAATAGAGTAAAAACTTTAATTAATTTAAAAAAAAAAAAATCTTTAAAGTAACTAGAAAGAGATAAATTCAGTCATTTGACCCTGCCCAAAAATCCACTAAAATGCCCCCAGAGAAAAAACTCTCCAAAAGTGGTATCAAAAAAAATGCTGGTCATAGCATGGCAAAAAAAAAAAGAGCTAGACAGAACAGATATAGGACTTTCATATTTTGCCCTAACTAAAGATATATATGTCTAAGAATTTTTACTGCAGAATATATTTTTGTTAACAGCTGTAATGTGCACTAACTAAAAACACAAAAGAAGATCACGCCGACCGGTCCCAGAACTAATCCTAGTGCATCTTGAGACATTTGAATTTACCATTGTTCGAATCAAGATTTTTGTTGAAGAAAGGAAGCCAGAATCTCACAGGTGAGATCAATTGATTGGTTAATATCTCTTTCTTAGTTGCTCAACACCCACAAACAAAAAAATAAACTTTGTGGAGGAATTAAACTTTTATTTTAGTTATTTATGGCTGGAGCCTGTTTTTATACTCAATTTATTGTTGATTTCATGTATGCCTTTAGGAGAGTTGTTTGCAATATTCAATAATTAGAATTCCTCAATTATTTGGGTTTTAAAGTTGATTAAATCACCCAATAAGAATAATTTAGGATTGGAATAGCCCTATACTACCATTTACTGTCTTGAGGTTGATATATCATTGTGGTGAACTGCATACAGTTTAGTATCACAACATATCTCCTAAAATTTTTACCATTTTTTTTAATAATTTGTCTAGTTGTTACAATAGGGCCTATCCATATTATTAGGTGGTTTTAGAAACAGACTGAATACCCTAAGTTGCATGAAAAGGAATCTCCAAATGAAATCTTTTATATTTTAGTGTTACTGTATAAAGTGTATTTACAGTATATTTATAGTGTATTCCATATTCCTCCACAGGGGAGAGAAGATAAACGAAGTTGCCCATCACCAATCCAGCAGCCTGAACGGAACAGTCCAAATATACATCATTATTATTATTATCATTATTATTAATATCATCATTATCATCATTCTTATTAGCATTAATAGAGTAAAGAATTAATTTTAAAAAAAATCTTTTTTTTTCTCCTAAAAAAAAAAATTAATTTATATTTTACTTCCTTTTTTGTTAAAATATGATGAAAAGAAAAAGTTTTTTTTTGGACTTCTTCAAGCTTTAAATATTCTTTTTAACCAGTTCTCCAATTTAAATATTTTCTCTACCAGCAGACCCCTGTTGAGAAGAAGTTGCGGCAAACCTTGGATAGCTGGGATGCTGTAAATGTTCATCACAATACCCCTCTCACTAGGAACCTTTTTCCATGTGAATACCAAGAGGTCTGGGTGGACTTGTTTATGAAGTATAATACCCCATTACCCAGCTCAGCGGCCGTGGAGAGGTTGTTTAGTCAAGGCTCTGACATTCTAAGACCAAAGAGGGCAGCCATTGGCATTCAGCAATTTTGAAAAATTTATTTTCATGAAAGGGAATATGACCCTTTTCAGAATGCAAGAGGAGAGCTACGAGGAGGAAGAGATCATAGATGGCTGAATAAATAATAATAAATTCTTTCTCATTTTTTGTTATATATTTGCATCTTTCAAATAAAATTTAAAAATAATTCATCTTTACATTCTAGCGCTCTATTTTTTTTTTTTTTTTTTTTTTTGCTCCAAAATTTGCGCTTTAAAAAAAATTTTTTATTTGCGGACATGTGCGCTTTTGCATTTGCGGACTAAATTTTTGAAAAAATGTGCGCTTTTGCATTTGCGGACTAAGTTTTTCAAATTTGCGCTTTTGCGTTTGCGCTTTAAATTTTAAAATTTGCGCGCCCACCTCTGATATATATATATATATATATATATATATATATATATATATATATATATATATATATATATATATATATATATATATATATATATATATATATATATATATATATATATATATATATATATATATATATATATATATATATATATATATATATATATATATATATATATATATATATATATATATATATATATATATATATATATATATATATATATATATATATATATATATATAATATATATATATATATATATTTATATATGAATGTAATGTGTTTATGCCTATGTATATGTATTAATGTGCGTATGTGTGAACATGTGTTTGCTTGCATATGTGTATGAATATATATATTCGTATACTTTAGTGTATTGAACAAAAAAAGTAAGAAAATAGGAATAGATAAGAAAAATAATAAATTAATTTAGTTATAGTTTTGTAAAGGAAACGGGAATTAAAATAGAATAAAAATGGATGCGTTGAGTTTCAAATAGAAAATGCTTTAAAAAATATAATAAAAAGAAATGCAAGTTTAGTTAAAAATAGTTTAAATAAATATGGGGTGAAATAAATATTTTGGGATTTTCGAAATTGATGTATTAAAATTAAAATAATTATTAAAATTATTAATTTTAAAATAATTGATGTATTAAAATAATATTTTTAAACATAACAATAGAAACTCTCATACTCAGAAATATAGCCTCATGACCTCCGGGATCTTAAGGTCGCGAGTTCGTATTCATCTTCTGACAAATTTTTTTTTTTTTAATTTTATTCTATTTTATTTTTACTACATGTAGTGTTTATTCCCATCTGAAATAATATTGATGGTTCATATGAAGTTATTTTTGAAGAAAATGACTGATGCTTTGGCTAATAGATGTCAGTGATAAATATGATGGAAAATGATGATAAATGAGGTCATAAAATAAAGAAAATCAAGCTGCCAGATATGAAAAACAAAGGGCCTAAAATCCAAAATGGCCGAGATGAAAGACGACATGTTCAAATATTCAAATATTCACGATAGGTGATGAAGAAGGCAAAACATGACGAAGATTCAAAGGTTTTAAAAGCCAATTTGGAGTTAAAAATTGAGATGGAGGAATAGTACACCTCTAGGACTCTTCGTGTTTTGGAGACTATAGAACGAAAAACATCCTCAGGAAAGAACGTAAGAAATGGTAAATTCTCATAAAGAGGTCAGAATGTAGTATGAAGAATACGTGGTGATCGTGTAACGCCAACCACCATTTATGTTGTGCACTCTTCTATGTTTTTTAATCTACCCCTCACAAAAGAGGCCAGAAAAGAACATGAGATTGCAAACACTGCAAGAACAGATTCAGTAGAAAGAGTGAGGATGCAAAATTGTCAATATTTTGCAATTACAAATCAAGGTCAACATGCCAATTTGTTTATTTTGGTAATATATATATATATATATATATATATATATATATATATATATATATATATATATATATATATATATATATATATATATATAATATATATATATATATATATATATATATATATATATATATATATTGAGAGAGAAGAGAGAAATTTGTCATTCTGTTTCACAAATGTGAAAAATAACTTTGAAGCACTCACAGTTTTTAGTTAATGATTTTCCTTTTTTAACTTAATTTTCCATTCTGATTCTTACGAGCAAATATGATCACATATATATTTCTCTCTCTCTCTCTCTCTCTCTCTCTCTCTCTCTCTCTCTCTCTCTCTCTCTCTCTCTCTCTCTCATTTTAATCCTATTCTCTTCTCTTATTTTAGAATTGTTATTTTATTTTATTTTTTTCTTCTACTCCTCCCCCTTTTCATTTCAAAGATGAATTCTGGGGACACTGACTTAACCCTCAATCAACCTTTGTTACTAAGCCATTTGACTTCTGGCAAGCAAACCTTCACACCTTAAACTATATATATATATATATATATATATATATATATATATATATATATATATATATATATATATATATATATATATATATATATATATATATATATATATATATATATATATATATATATATATATTTTTTTTATTTTTTTTTTTTTTTTTTGCATTTTTTTTTTATTATTTAAAATATGTTTATATTGGTTATTTTAATCGTTCATTACGAAAATATGACGAGAAATTACTATTAGAGCTAGGCTAGTTGAGATTAGGTTAGGTTAGGATATGTTAGATTCAGTTAAGATAGGTTAAGTTTTGTAGGCTTGAAGGCAGTAATATTTTATTTTACATGTTATAAGTATCAAATTAGAAGACGATAAAATCATTTCGCGGTGAATTCGCATTCTTCATTTGATATTTTTCTTTTCGTTAAAATTAATTTCAAACATCTAAAGAAATACAAGTACCAATACCCCATCCCTCCCAACCCATCCCCACCCCCACCCCCAAAACAAATCTCAGGAACCTCCTAACCTAACAAACTTCGTCAAGCGAGTGAGAACAGAAGCTTAAAAGCAAGGATTTGGAAATTTGGAAGAAAATTGGAAGCAATTTGGAAAGAAAAAAAAATAGTAATTTCGTAGATCAGAGATTACTGTAAATGGAAAAGAAACAAAGTATCCTTGTTGAGATTTAAAGAGTTATAAGAGTTTGAAGGGGAAGAAAAGTTAAATCTTTTACCCTAAGACCAGACTTTATTACCATATGACTAGTGTAAAAGAAGCTTCCCCCTCCAAAACTGATAAGAATGAAGCACTTCATATATGTGTAGATTATTAGACTTTTTTAATTAAGCCAACTATGATGAGAAATAAATTATCATAATCTAAAAATAATCTCGTTTTTTTGATAACTTTCTAGAAACTATTGTTATATTTTTGTTTTTGTTCAGTCCAAGGATGGTTATATTACCAAGATAAGAGGTTGAAACATAGAAGGACACGGAAAAGTTAGATGTCTTTGAGAGAGAGAAATTTCTAAAAGTTTATTTTCTAATCATGAAGCTTTTCGACTATTCATCTTTCCCCCTCCCCCTTCAGTATTTCCAAACTTTTCTTAGTCTTATGAAAAAAATATCAATGTTCACAAATTGGATTTTTTTCTATTTTAAAATTTCACACCTCACTATTCAAGGAAAGGGCACCTTCTAGGTTGATTATACCTAAGCGCTCTATTCAATGAAAGAACATTTTCTAGGCAGATTATACCTAATCAGTATACTCCAGGAAGGACAGTTTCTAGGTAGATCATTCCTAAGCGCTTTATTCAAGAAAAGAACATTTTCTAGGTAGATTATTCCTAAGCTCTCTATTCAAGGGAAGAACATTTTCAAGGAGAGTATACCTAAGCGCTCTATTCAAGGAAAGGACATTTTCTAGGCAAATCATACGTAAGCGCATACTCAAGGGAAAGACATTTTCAAGGAGATTATACCTAAGTGTTCATTTCAAGAAAAGGACATTTTCAGGCTAGATTATACGTTAACGCTCTATTCAAGGAAAGGACTTTTCTAGGTAGATTATACGTGAGCGCTTTATTCAAGGGAATAATACTTTCTAGGTAGATTACACCTAAGCTCTCAATTGAAGGAAATGACAATTTCTAGGCAGAGTATACCTAAGCGCTCTACTCAAGGAAATGACATTTTCTACGTATATTATACGTAGGCGCTCTATTCAAGGGAGGAACATTTTCTAGGTAGATTATAAATAAGAGGTCTATTCAAGGGAGGACATTTTCTGAGTAGAATATACCTGAGCGCTCTATTCAAAGAATGGACATTTTCTAGTAAGATAATACCTAAGCGAATACTCAAAGCAAGGATATTTTAAAGGAGGTTATATCTAAGCGCTCTATTCAAGTAAATCACAATTTCCAAAATATATATTAAATAGGCGCTCTATTCAAGGAAGGACATTTTCTAGGTAGTTATACCTTAGCGTCCTATTCAATGAAAGGACATTTTCAATATTGTTTATACCCAAGTCCTCCATTCAAAGGAAGGACATTTTCTAGGTAGATTATGCATAAGCGTTCTATTCCAGGGAAAGATTGAAAATGAAAATTTTCACTGGTCTTAAGAAGATAAGATAAATGCAAACTTGCAATTAAAAATAATTTTAAAATCTTTGGAAGGAACATGTGATAGCTATGAAGCTAAGTGAAGAAAGTTATAAAATTTCTCGTCTTAGAGTACACATTGAATTGGGAGCACGATTTCAAGAGGAAGGAAAAGAAGAAGCTGATAGGAAGAGATAAAACATTTTACCAAAATAAAATGCCTTCTCAGAAAATTAAGTTAAAGGATAAATAGAAAGGTGTTTCAACTTACAATATGCTATGAATTTATAAGAGAAAAGTTTGCCTTTAGTTGGAAATATATATATATATATATATATATATATATATATATATATATATATATATATATATATATATATATATATATATATATATATATATATATATATATATATATATATATATATATATATATATACTAGTTCTCGTGATCCAGCTTGGTGAACTCGCCTACCAATTTTCTATCCAGAACAGCCTTGAGCAGTAAATGCCTATCCTTACCCGTATCCCTGACTGCCTTGGTGATGAACCCAACATATTTTGATCTTTTCCTAACTTCTTATCTTTCTCCTTACACTGTTAAACTCTTTCCTCCTTTGGATTCATCCGATCACCTTTTTATCTCTGTACCTTGTCCTGTCTCTTCAAGTTTTCCGCAAGATCGGCCCCCCGACACGATAAGGAGTCAATGCTGTCATTTTGGTACCATTAACTGGTCTAACATGATGTTGTACTTTTCTGATTTTCCATGGAATGATTACTGTTTTTATGGGAGAGGTGCTCAGAGTCTGAGGGTGCAGAGCGCATAACCGAGGTGATTCTCTCTGGCATGGAGGCGCAAATTCCACATTCTTTCCCTTCTACTAACCAAACAAACCTTAGTTTAACTATGCTTGTTCTCGTGTTATCCTCCGCGGGGATTACCGCCGTCTTCAAACTCCAGAAACTCACGCAACTTATATTTCATCCCGGAATCGTGCAAAATCTATCTATCCTTCGTAATAATAAAAACTTTTTCCCCCTTCGGCATTTCGGTGAATCTTTTGCTGTGGCGCTGGAAATATCGAAAGCTTTCGATAGAGTCTGGCACAAAGCTTTAATTTTCAAACTTCTCTCTTTCGGAATCTATCCCTCACTCTGTGCCTTCTCTCTGATTTCCTTTTTTGTCGTTCTATAGCAGCTGTTGTAAACCGCCACCGTTCATCCAATAAATCTATTAATAGCTGTGTTCCTCAAGGATCTGCCCTATCCCCTACACTTTTCCTGCTTTTCATTAATGGTCTTCTCTCTATTACTTTATCTCCTATCCACTCCTATGCCGATGACTAAACCCTTCATTACTTTTTTCAGTTTGAAAGGCGCCCCTCCCAGCAACAGTTAGTAGAAGCAAGGAGGGTGGCCTTGGAGCAACTAACCTCTGAACTATCTCGTATTTCAGTTTGGGGCAGTGAAAACCATGTTCGTTTTCAATGCCTCAAAAACTCAATTTCTCCATCTCTCTACTCGACACAATCTTCCACACAACTATAATATCTTCTTCGAAAACACACAACTCAAACCTTCATCTCTCCTTAATATTCTTGGTGTTTCTTTTTCTAGTGAGTTTTCTTGGAAAGATCACATTACTTCTCTTTCAAAACAAGATTCTAAGAGGTTGAGTGTTCTGAGGCACCTTCAGAACTTCTTTACACACCACCCAGTTGTTTGCTCTTTAGAGTGGTGTTGTTTGCCCCTGTATGGAGTACGTCTCACACATCTGAGACGGTTCTACTCATACAGCTCTCCTTGAAAAGGTGAAGTCTAGGTCTTTTCGTTTTATCAACTCTCCTGCTCTTACTAACTCTCTCCAATCTCTTTCTGTCCGTCAAATTGTTGCGTCACTTTCTCTATACTATTCCTATTACAACGGACACTGCTCTTCCGAACTCTCTCGTCACATACCTCTTCCTTTGTGGAGACGTGTGACACGTCTTCTACAATGTTTCATCCTAGACTTAACCGCTATGCTCAGTCTTTCATGTACTCTACTGGTAAAGCCTGGAACACACTCCCTTTATCTATTTTTCTAATTTCCTATGATTTACACAACTTCAAGCACCGTGTATCGGGACATGTCGGCCTTTAATCAGACCAGGATCTCGATTTGCTCCATTCTCTAGTAGAAATTTGGTATGCCTCTGACCTTTGTCCACCAGGGGTAAATATATATAATATATATATATATATATATATATATATATATATATATATATATATAGCTATAATATACTATATATATATATATTTCATGTTTTCATATGTTCCCTTCAATGTTGAAAAAAAATATACATAAAATATATATTAAAAAAAAAAAAAAAAAAAAAAAAAAAAAAAAAAACTTTTTTTTTTTTTTTTTTTTTTTTTTTTTCAAGACTTTATTAAAGTCTTTAAGATCTGTAGTAATGTATCTATCCGTCTTACATATTCAGAGGTCATACTCATTATCAGGGAATTTTTTTTCCTCCACATTTTAAGGCCTATTTGAAGTTTTAAATTTTTTCTAAAATATTACCCAGAATTATACATTAATAGCATGGCAGGAGGGGTATGGAGTTCCCCACTAGGAGAGGTGGAGCCCTTCACAGTGGATCTCCCTTATATCTAACGTATATTCATATATATATATATATATATATATATATATATATATATATATATATATATATATATATATATATATATATATATATATATATATATATATATATATATATATATATATATATATATATATATATATATATATATATATATATATATATATATATATATATATATATATATATATATATATATATATATATATATATATATATATATATATAATAATTCTTAATACTGGTATGTTACTAAGGTAACCGCTCGATGGGATATTCAGCCCCGCTCCTGTTTTGCAGGGGTATATCATTGGCTACCAGTTATGCATTTGCAAAATTGCTGTTGATAAGTGGAAGTAGACCAAACGTTGACAGACAATTTCAAAAATGATTAGAGTAATCTAAATCGTCAACATTATCTCTTATCTAAAACATCAACATTTTATTTTCTTAAAGTAAAGTGGTTGACAACATTTTTTCAAAACCCGTTCAAATCGTCGACACAGTAAATCGTAGAGGCCATGTGATTGGTACCCATGTTTTCATAAAATCGTAATTTCACTTCTATTCAATAAACGCACTCACGCAGACACACCATATATTATTACTAATAATAATAATATTAGGAAAAAAAATTCGTTTTCTATTTCTGAATCTAAAAACACGTCAGTAAGTAGATCTTACTCTTAACATTCAAAACACTTACGGGTCAGTAGGCATGCATTTGTAATATTGTTTATGTCGTATTCTAAACATAATAATAATAATAATAATAATAATAATAATAATAATAATAATAATAATAATAATAATAATAATAATAATAATAATAATAATAATAATAATAATAATAATAATAATAATAATAATAATAATAATAATAATAATAATAATAGGCTTAAATGTTAATTAGAGCTAAAACTAATGAATGTAATACTAAAATTAATAATAATAATAATAATAATAATAATAATAATAATAATAAAATAATAATAATAACAATAATAATATGGTTAATAGCAATAAAAGGAAAACTTTTAGGTATGTTTTCAAAATATTAGTAATAAAATCTGCATTAATTTAGAGGAAAGAAAATATGTTGGTTGTCTGTTTGTTTTTGAACAGTGACGATCACTTTACTTGTCGACGATTTTGATCAAATTTCATAGTTGAGGGTATTCTGTAGCAAACAATATTTTTAAAATTTAATATAGGCTTATATATATATATATATATATATATATATATATATATATATATATATATATATATATATATATATATATATATATATATATATATATATATATATATATATATATATATATATATATATATATATATATATATATATATATATATATATATATATATATATATATATATATATATATTTTTTATATATATATATATATATATATATATATATATATATATATATATATATATATATATATATATATATATATATATATATATATATATATATATATATATATATATATATATATATATATATATATATATATATATATATATATATATATATATATATATATATATATATATATATATATATATATATATATATATATAGGGAAGTAACTTATGGGGGTCATAGGGTACTGCCTGCCCCTGGCGCCAGATAGGAGAGGCGGCAAAATGCTTCTTGATTATATGAAGAGAAAATTTAAAATAAACGTTTCAGAGTTAATAAATTCTAGAATTTGAAAATAAACGATATCACACGTAGACTCCCAATATATATATATATATATATATATATATATATATATATATATATATATATATATATATATATATATATATATATATATATATATATATATATATATATATATATATATATATATATATATATATGCTCGTATATAGGGAAGGAGATTGCGATGTCCAGAGCTACGTAAGTACTTACTCCGCATTGGATATTTCCCACGGTCTGTTAGGTTTTACTAGTGCTTTCCAATGAACTCCTTCACATTTCCACCACCCTCCTCATTTATTCACGTGACTTTCAGAGATTTACAATCACGTACTCTAACTTTATTTAAAAAAAAGGCAAAAATTCGAACCTTAAACCTAGGTAATTTGAAAATGCTTGGAGGAGCGGCATCCAAACGATACTCCACATCTACTCTTAATACCCTGGGAGTTGTGCGAAATCCGTTGAAGTGGTTGTTGCCTCCAAGACTTCGCAGCCAACTTGCTCTGTTGCAGTCTTCTGTTCTCCATTAACTTCTACAAAATTCTGATTTTATTCTAATTTCCGCTTTGATGAAAATAACCATCCTTTTTCTAGAATTCACCTATTGTTCTTAACTAAAACAAAGGTGCTTTCTCATTCTGACAACAACTCTTCTCTGTTTCTTTTTACTATTTCTATACTTGATTTTCATGAAAATATGTTTTTTTGAGCATGTGTGCGCAAGGTAGTTATTGTTTTCATGACTCTAATTTAGAGTCTTCTGAATCTTTTCCCCTTGTTGAATTAGGCTCTCTTGCCATTATATGACTAAATTCAATGGTTCTGTTTAATTATCGCCTTAATCTACTTACTTTTTTAATTCTTTTACAATCTAAACCTCAATGTAAAGGACATTCTTTCTTCTTCTTTTTCTGAAATCATTATTTTAAGTGATTTTAGTGTTCACTACCGCCAATGAATTTCTTCTAGTTCTCAAGATAAAGCCAGCAAACTTGCATTCCATGTTTTGATCTAAAATCCAATCTACTCGTATCCCAGATCACTTTGGAGATGAACTTAACATTCTAGACTTTTTCTTAACTTATACTGTTAAACTCTGTCCACCTCTAGGTGCTTTTAATCACCATGTAATATCTGTATCCTCATCTAACTCTTTAAGTCTTCCTCAAATAAGATCCCTTTCTATTGCAAGGAATCGTTTGTTGAATTTCAGTGAAAAAAACTGGAAAGGTTTGCGGATATACTTCTTCGATTTTCCACGTATAATCATTTCTTCTTAGTGATGGGTCCCTCGGAAGAGATTCTCTCTCTCTCACATGGAGGCATACATTCCATTTTTGGTTAATTCATTTATATCAAATATTGTAATTTCCTCATAAAGCTTCAATTTTTCTTTCTCTCTGAGCTTCACATTAATAAGGGATATTATAAGCCCTCTTGTAAATCTCAAAACTTATGCTTCTGAGCTTCACCCTGCCTTAGTAAACTATTTCGTCTCTTTTTTTTATTTCTTCTATCTTACTTTCCTGCTTGAAAAGTACACTCATTCAGTCTGAACCTAAAAAATTAAGGAAAGCCCTCTCAATCATCTAACTGTAATCCAGTTTCTTTAACAATTGTTCTTTGGAAACTTTTTGAAACTATCTTTTACATTAAGATTTTAAAACTTTTCCATTCTTCCAAATTTTTTCTCTGATCGCCAGTATAGCTTTCGCAAGAAACTCTTTATTGGGATCTTTTTTCCATTCTTTCTGGCTCTTGATCCTGCACTCTTCGTCATTTTTTGAATATTTTACTGTGGTAATAAATATATCAAAACCTAACGATAAATTCTGGCACGAAGCTTTGATTTCAAAACTTCTCTCATTCAAAAGCTATCCTTTTCTTTGATTTCCTTTTCATATCTGCTGTTGTAGTCGGATGCCGTTCATCTTTTAAGTCAATTAATAGTTGTGTTTCTCAGAAATATGTACTATCCCCCCCCTTTTTTTCTACTTTTCATTAATGACCTTCTTTCTGGTACTTCATCACCTATTGGCTCCTATCTTGGCGACTCCATCTTTCATTATTCCTTTCATTTTGAAAGGCTTCCCACCCACCAGCAATTAATTGACGCTTGGAGTGTGGTTTTATAGCAGGTAATCACTGAATTTCCTCGTATTGCTAATTAGAGTTAAGAAAACAAGAAACTTTCAATGCTTTGAAAACTCAGTTTCTCCATTTTTCTACTAAACAGATCCTACCACAAAACCATCGCATCTTCGAAAACAAAACTCAAACCTTCGAACGTTCTTAATGTTCTCATATTTTCATTTTCTCGTGATTTTTCTTGGAAGAATCATATTTCTTCTCTTTCTAAACACGATTCTTAAAGATCGAATGTTTTAGAGCTCCTTCCGAATTTCTTTTCAAAAACCACTCCAGTTGCCTGTTCTGTTTAGTTGTTGTTCGCCATTGAATGGGTTACACCTCACGCATCTGGGGTGCTCCACTCATGAAATAATGGTGTCTACTTTTGCTATCACTAACTGTCTCTAGTTTTTTTCTGCCTGTCAATTGGTTCCCCCACTCTCTATATTGCTATTTACAACATGCACTATACTTTTGAGCTCTCCACTCTCATTCTGAAATCCGTAGAAAAGGGCTGGTCCGAAAAATCTTTCTACACAGTTTCATCCTTACTTTTTCCAATTCTCTAACCTCTGATTTAACTTTTATGACTGCTTTTTTTTTTTTTTTTTTTTTACAAAAAGTTTAATTCACGGGCATTCTACTAGTAAAGTATGGAAGACACTCCCTTATCTTCTTTTCCAACTTCTTTTGACTTGCACATCTTCAGCGTCTTATATCGAAGCATATTGGCTTTTAATCTTCCATCTCTTGTGAAAATTTATGTGCCTCTTGCATTTGCCCATCAGAGGATATATATATATATATATATATATATATATATATATATATATATATATATATATATATATATATATATATATATATATATATATATGTGTGTGTGTGTGTGTGTGTGAATTAAAGTTGGCACAATTCCGCCCCACCCCCACCCCCTTGTGGCAAATAAAAAATCTGTAATGACTTCGGAATTCTCTTTCATAATCATAATACTTGTTGTAAAAATGGCTTATTATAGAAACTGAATCTTTGATATAACTCTTCATGCTTCTAGTTTCATAGATTAATTAATTAAAATTTTGTTAAATAAAAAAACAATTATTATAGTTGAGATAATGATATCATGTAGGAGCGGCATTTAAACAAGTCATTAAGTCACAGGGTTCTCTTATGACGTTGAATTTTTTCTCCGTAGGTAAAGTTTTGAGTTGGGAATGTCATTCAGTTCGGCATCAGACATAGCTGCCACAGGATATTCCGTTTGTTGGAAGTCAAATGTTAAAACAATAATTTAATTACCTTTTTAATATTTACTAGTAATTATTATTAATGAAACATTGACATTAGAAAAGTAAATAAAAGTAAAAAGATTATGGAGGGTCACGTTGCTTTGTAATAATTAATAAATATATAAGAAAAATTATTCATCTTATTGTGACTGTAACAAGGATTAAGGAATAAAGCTTAAAAAGAAACAAAGTTGTTCGTGACGATACTTCTTGAAAAACTGCGTTCCATAAACGGAGCAAGAACGTGAGCCTACAGGGACAATATAAAAATAGCAAATCATTCTGATTTAAAGTGAGAAAAATATTAAACTTATTGAAAAAAACATGAAAAATTTATATTGCAAACAAGAACAAGAGCAACAAGAACGGAGAAATTTTGAAGCCAGCGGGAGCTCAAGTAAAATTAAACCTAACAAGAAGTCGAAACAGTAACAGAGGGCAGTTGTAAGAAAAACAGTCATCAAAAACAAAACTATTTCAAGCAGAAAAAACATCAACAAAAACTAAAACAACTACAAAAGTCCACTCATATCGGATTGAAAATGCGGAAGATGAGAGGAAATAAATCTCGGATTTCAATTTTGAAAGAGAGAGCAGTTATGGGCGAGAACGGTACAAAACTCCAACTCCAATTTATTATTCCCTTACGAAAATTTGGGAGACCATGTGTTCAAGACAAAAGCGAAGAAAAGGATATCAGGAGCAATAAAACTTGAAATAAAGACAGAAGAAAGAATAAAAATAAGAGAATTGTATTGTAAATGGAAGAAACAGTGATAAGGGGTCGAAAACTTTAGATATTTGAGAGAGAAGTTGACGTTTCGAATTGGCCGAGTTTATTTCAAAATCACTCAATCTGATAGTGTCAGATGAGGTGTCGAAAAGATATCCCAAAACTCTTTCTTCTGAGCTTTGGTGTTTTGCTAATTTTTGGTTAGCCTCGAAAATTTCTTTTAATTCGGGATTATTTGAATTCCAACTGCATAAATCGAATCCACCTTCACACATTCTTGAAGTGGTCTGACAAAAGATTTCTTTTAAATTGTCAATAGAAGAGTTGGAATATATAAAATTATCCATATATAAATTATTTTCCAATAAGTAAGAACAGAGATCTGGGGGATACTGTTTTGCATGGTGCTTTATAACAGCTCCCAATATATAAGGACTTACTGATAGCCCGAAAATGATAGAGGTGTAACGATAGGTATGAAGCACACCTCCTTCTTCCCAGAAGAAGCAGAATCGATTACGATCTTCATCCTGTTTTAAGACGAATCTGCAAAAAGGCTTTCGAAATGTCTGCTAGTACGACATATTTGTTTGTACGAAATTGAAGCAATAATCGAAATAAAGATGCCATCAGATCTACACCAGGATAACAAGCCTGGTTTAAAGATGGACTATTCCCGATGCGAAGGCTGCAATTAAAGACAGGGCGAATTTTCGTTGTGACTTGTTCTGCAGTCTTAATAACAGGCCTATGAGGGATCCAAATGTATCGATGAAAATCTTTTGGAGACACATGGACGGGCTCGATGATGCCATCAGCCAGGTATTGACGAAATATGTCTCCATATGCCGAAATGAGACCCTTGATTATGAAGTTTTTGTGTCACACGATGCAAGAGCAGCTAATGCTACCTGATGATTTGAAGGCACAGCTTTCAATATTTCTTCATACCATGGGATCTCAACATGATACTTACCTTCCTTATATTCAATACTCTCATGGAATCTACTTTCGAAGATGGTATCGATGGAACCTTGGTCAGCTTCTTCATTTATTCCAATGGATTCCAATTTATAGATGTTCTCTATGCCGACATCAAGTTCCAAGTCTGAGTGAGTATGAATCAAAGGGTTGAAATAGGAAGGAGACGGATCCACTATGAGATTAACGATGTTTACGGGAATTTTTTTGACAGATTTGAGAAGAGAAGGAGACAACAAGCTGGAATCTTTTGGTTGTCAGGAGGTCCTCTTTCTTTGAGGACTATTCGAATTTTCTTCTCCAAATATGACTTCAATTTGAGAAGGAGTTAAAAATTTACGAACTGGTCCGAATGGAACGAAACCATGGCAAGAATCAATAGCACTCCCTCTTATAACAATTGACTACTTTAAAATGCTTCATGAGATATAGAGCGTCTATTCCCAGAATACATTCCACATTGTTGACAATGTCACCATGACGGCCTTGATAGAATCGATCGGCTATCTTAAAATTATTTCTTCTTATATTATATTCGGCTCCCATCAATCCCTTGACTTCAAAACCGACTTCAAGATTGGGATCCACAAGAGCAGGAATTTTGGTATATGACCCACAACATAAATTCAATTCCAGATCAATGGAGTACATTGTTCTGGTTTGTTCTCCCAGAAAAGTTTTTACAGTGGTGTTTTGACGAGGAAGTGAAGCAATATTTACTCCAAGCTTCTCCATGACACTTCCTTTGAAGTAACTTCTCTGAGATCCAAAATCTAGAAGTGCCCTTATTTCTTGAATCTTTATTCCCCTTTTTACTTTAAGGGAGATAGTTGGAAGAATGTTGCCAGAAGGAGTTGATCCTGTGTTGATACACAGATGACTTTGTTGAGATTCATCCTCCTCAGTTTGTGCAAGAGAAGATGAAGGAGTAGGTGTGTCATCTGTTCTACGATGTTGATTCACTCTTCCTTTTTCCATTTGTTTCAGATGAGCAAAGGGCTGATATATGTTTCTTGCTTTTACAGTAAAAGCAAGGGCGGCTAAGTCCATATCTCTTAGCAGGACACTGCTTTGGATTTATGCTTAGTGCTGGAGCAGCTAGAGCATAGTCCTATTTCAATACAGCGCTCTTTTCTGGAGGCTGGATTCGAATAGACGGTGCAAGACGACATAAAATGTGCACCATCACACAGTTTACATTTCACAGATGAAGATTCCGAAGAAATACTAGACTTTTTTGGAGATGTGGTGTTCTCTTGTCTGGAGTACGTGAATTTTGAAAAGATGATGTTTTCTTTCCATTTGAAGATTTTTTAGATGTAGATGATTATGATGGATTCTTCCCTCTGATTCTTTCCATAGATTTTAAAATCATATGGTAATTATCGAAGATGATGTTGATGGAAGGATATTCTACCTTCGTCTCGATTTTCAGTTCCCTTAGGAAACTTGAGGGCAATTTATCCACCACTAATGATATGACTTAGAAGTTTACATCCTGCTGAACCCTCCTCCATAAAATCTAATTCGAATTCTTTAAGTTCATGTAGATGTGCACGAACTTCTGATATGAAAGCTCTCACTGCCTCAAGATTTTTGTTGTCTATGACAGGAGCTGTGTCTATTTTATGAAATAGAGAATCGATTAATAAAAGGCACATCAAGATATAAATCTTTTAAAATTTGGAGAGCAACTTCATAGTTGTCGTCCACATTAGGAAGATGTTCTACATCTTTTAATGCCATACTTGAAAGATGAGCCTTTAGATATTGAAGTTTTGCGGCGTCACTTAAGTCTCGCCGACTTCCGAAGACATTTTCAAAAGAAAGTAGAAAACGATCGAAATTGGAAACGGTCAGATTCTCCAGAAAAAGTTTTACACTTTTAAAGCAGGTATTTTGACCTCTTGCTTGACGGCTATTCCTCTCAATATGGATTTTACCTCCGACTGGTTCTCTAAGTTCTCTTGTGGATTTGAGCCGGAGGCTGACGAATGGCGAGATGCATTTTCATTTAGATGTAATGAAACTTGCTCATAACCTTCTGTTGTTGTAGATGATAGTGAGACGCACTCACTATCTCCTCATTGAGCAAGATGTTATCATATTTGAGAAGACCAGATGAACATATTAATGCCTCTATTTCTCCGTCATATTGACGCACCTCTAGAAGTCTTGACGATACTTCTTCCAACATAGACGATATGAGAGGTGAATTACTTCCGTCTGTTTGCATAATTTCCAATAGTTGTTTGAAAAGGAGAGTAACCTTCCTTTTTGATACTCCTCTCATTATCTTGAGAGGGGATAACTTCTCCTTTACTTCTTCAATTTTTTTCTTCATTTCCTCAGGGTTGGAGGGTTTTGTTCTACTATCTCCGCGTCACTGGAGATAGAAGTTGCCATTTCTTGAAGTGTGGATACTGAAGTGATGTCTTCTATATTCATTTTCAGTTATTGTATTCTTAATAGAGCTTAGAAATAAAGCCAAAACTTTTGATTAAATTTTCCGAAATGCTCAATAGAGCTTATTTTAATTTCCCAAATGCTCAATCGAGCTTTTTTTTCTCATTTTCTCAAATGCACAATAGAACTTCTTTTTCTCAAATTCTCAATAGAGCATTTTTCTTTCAAATGCTCAATAGAGCTTCTTTTTCTAATATTCTCAATAGAGCTTCTTATACTCAAATGACACTTTTACAATGTTCAATCGGGCTATTTGATGTAAATTTCTTCAAAAGACGAAATTATAAGGATTCTTCTTATGAAAACTAGGAGCCTTAATTTTGAATAAATGTAACAGAATAGATATGCAAAAAATTCGGCAGGAAACACAGAAGATGGGGAGAGTTCCTCAAAGCAGAGGTTGCTGGAATGAATGAGGCACCACAGCGGACAAGTCTATATGCTTATGTCCACACAAAATTTATGTGCAGACAATGCACCCTTTTGTGCTACGAAGATGCCGTAAAGGTGGAGGTATACGAGTTGACAGTTTCCTCAATTATTTGCCGCTTTAGTACATATAGAAATGAGACAAGGCACCAATGCCACGTTTCAAAGATAAAGGTTCAAGTAAATTAGAAATAGCGGAAAAGATTATAAGTCTATTTGCCTATGATTCAATCTTATCCAAAAGATGGGTGAAACCTGAGCCACCCCAGATATGAGAGCAGAACTCTATACAAGTGCAGATGAGGCCCATATATAATTAAAGTAACCGCGAAGAAAAAAAATTCTAGCACTTTAAACAGAACATCCAGCTTCTATGTGACAATCCTAGCACCATTACAATATAAGGTTTCCAAGACATTGTTTGTTTATTTGAAAGACAAGGTTGTTAATTTTGTCAGCAGGAGAGACGTCAAAACCATCGAAAGAAATGGAAAATTTAGGAGGTGTCTTTGCGAGGGAGATTTCGAGAAGTTGAGTTTTTAAAGACCTGAATTTCACAATTCTATGCAGATCTGCAAGAATGGAATCAGAAAAATGAAGATGAGAGGCAACTCTAGATGTAAAGGAAGAAGCAGATTTGAATTTAGTAGAAGAATGGTTAGTTGAGACTTCGACATATGATGGATAGTGTTAGATGATCGGTTGAGAAGTTCATTAATGAGTGCAGAAGACCATAAATTTGTGAGATTGGAAAGTATATCACCAATAGACTTCGAACTACGAAAGCCGTAATGATGATCAGGAAGAATGGAATGGGATTCAAGATGATCTTAGAAGTGAGAGTTGAGAAGGGCTTCAAAGATCTTATACGGAATACAAGTGAAAGCTATAGTGCGATAGTTAGAAGATCAGAGCTGCTACCTTTCTTCGGAGTAGACTGGAATAATGCACGCTTCCAACACTGAGGGAAAGCACTAGTATTTAGTCATAGAGAGAAAAGTTGAACGAAGTACAGTGCCAACTCAGAAGCACACTCCCTTAAAACTGTGGGATGAATGCCATCCGGGCCGCTTACCTTCCTGACGTTCTTAGGTTTCAGAAGCCCATTCACTTGATCAAATGCAATCATAGGTCTAAAGGCATGGAGCATCTGAGAGGAGGAAATAAGAAGAGGTTTGCCAGAATTGCCCAAGATTGAATTAGAGGAGAACAGGAGGTTGAAGAGTTTTGTCTTTTTAGTTAGAGTTTTAGCAACAGAACATCAGAGCGAATATAAGATCAAAAGCAAGATTTACAGAAGTTGTTAGAGATGTTATTGGCAAGAGGCAAGTAATATTTATCAGTAGGAGAATTTAGGAGCTCAGTACATCTTCGTTTCGTGAAAATCTGCTTTGCTCGTTGAAGAATATCCCTGAAACGATTCTAATCTGAATGAAAATTATTAAGAGACATATTTTCCACTCTTAAAACGCGATGTCTCAAGCCTGGAAGGCACGAGAGCAAACGCGATCAAACCATGGATTTTGAGGAGAGAAAGATTTAGATGAAGAAGAAATGAAACTGTTAATCCCATCAACGATTGCAGTCCTCACCTTCTCGGCAGAGACCGAAGCTTCTTCAGAGAATAAGCAGTCCCTCCAGAGATAGTAGCATAGAAGCAACTCAAAGTCCCCAAGTATCCCGATCAATATGCCAGACGATGCGCAATGATCAGGGTGAAGCAGTTGGAGAGAAAACGTGCAGAATTAGATTGTGATCAGAGTTACCAATAGGTGTGAAGAAAGCATATTTATAGAAAGAAGGGGTAGTAGTTAAGCATAAGTCAAGAGCGTTCAAGAATTGATTGGGATAATCCGGGATGTGTGTTGGTTCTTTAATCAGTTGCTGAATGATTTGACATCCTCTCCTCTTGGATCAGTCTAAGAGGAACTCGAGCATTCAGTGTTGTGCACATTGAAATCCCCAAAATAGAGGACCTCAGTATTTAGAGGTAAAGATGTACTAGCCTCGTGAGAAGTAGATAGGTACTCAAGAAAGGTAAAAAAATTTGATCTATTGGGAAAACAGTAGCAGAAGCACAAGATTATTGTAGTGGCAGGAAGAAATAATTTATGCCATAGAACAACAAAATTTGGAGATTCAAGATTTACAAGACGTGTTACGGGAGTGAATATATATATATATATATAATATATATAATATATATATATATATATATATATATATATATATATATATATATATATATATATATATATATATATATATATATATATACATATATATATATTCCGTTTCCGCATCTTCATCTGCAGAAATTGCATTCTTATTTCTTGACAGCCTTCCTGTGGATTCTGAATGTATCCTTCTCTTCCTTGGTTAGCTCCCTAGCTTCAGCTGAACCTGTTCAGAGAAGAGGGTGTTCCCCGTTTAAAGAAGTTTTCTTTTTGCACGAAATTCTTATATTAAATACTTATAGATGCCTCGCTCTAGCGCGGGGTTAATATATAGCGATCAAAGTAGTTTGATTTTTCTTTTGGGTTTGTCCCTCTTTTGTTTTTCTACTTTTTTGTGGTTTTAAAAAGTAATACTATTTTTGACGCTTAGTTAGTATCTTCAAGTTCCGTTTCGAGAATCTGTGGTTTTTTATACAAATCGCTTTTATTTAAGCAGAAAATATTCTCATCATTATTATTCCTAAAGAACATAAAGTGCCATTCGAAATTAAAATCACGTGCTTTCAAAAATAATAATTTCAAATGCTGAAACTTTGATTTATTTAAACGTATTTTTTTCTAAGCAATTTTTTCAAAAATTTTGAGTAGGTTTTAATTTTTTATTTTTTTCAAATTTGTATGAATATTTCATACCGTAAAACAATAAAACGGTTAATCATACACAGGGACTAGTATACGATCATGCACATTTAAGTGCACACACACCTTCACAAACAAGTACATACACACACATATATGCATCTACTACATAAATATATATATATATATATATAATATATATATATATATATATATATATATATATATATATATATATATATATATATATATATATATATATATATATTCACATATGCTAACATGAACCCTTAGACATTCACAGAGACAAACATGTGCAAATGCACGCCTCCATTTTTTATACAATATGATGTTACCTCTCAATCTATCTCTTTCATGCCTTTGTAAATTCAGCACGTTCCCTGTTAAAGCTCTGCCATTAAAATGACTCCAAGTTCCATATTCCTTTGAAGAACACATTAATAAGAGTAATTTGTAAGTACCAATCATTCTTCTTCTAAAATAATTCCTCCTGCAATCTCTCCTTTTTTTTAATTTACTATTTTTCATTTACAATTAAGGAATTTTTTATTCTTACTATTGCAAATTTCATTATCATACCTCCCTCTTTCAAAAGGGAGGTAATATATTTACCCAGACTTATATCTTTATCATTCTCACACAGCACGTATTTTTCTTTCATCCAAGCAACATGCGAGGCAAAGAGGAAACGAACCAAATGCATAACTGTACAAAAAACATCCATCTTACATATATAAGAACGCGTGCACATACTGCTCCATCAAGACTACAAGCTTTTCCCTGTGTAAATCTCTATCACTCATCATAAGTCTTTTCTACAATGGGAACTTTAATCACGTGTATTTTCAACACATTCTGATTTTTCACCTTCAATTCCACTTCTCAATCTTAAAATTTTATATAAATGGTTTCTCAGCAATCATTTTGTTTTTTTTCTTCATTCATGATGTCATCATCACGTCCATTCTAATTCATGAACATGTACCATGTCCTAAATTTTCAATTGTTTTCCTCATCATGGATAACTTCACATGCACCCTTATCATATATTTATAATAAAATTATTTTACTTCACAAGCGAGATAGAGTTGCATACAAGCCCTGAGAGTAATTTCAAAACATATTCTCAG
This sequence comes from Armadillidium nasatum, assembly GCA_009176605.1. Classification (NCBI taxonomy): domain Eukaryota; kingdom Metazoa; phylum Arthropoda; class Malacostraca; order Isopoda; family Armadillidiidae; genus Armadillidium; species Armadillidium nasatum. The sequence goes on from SEYY01008788.1 coordinate 25,620, forward strand.
AGAAACAGGAGCTAAAATCTCAATTACTCTATTAAAATCAATAATGCAAATTATAAATTTATTGCAGTGCTCACAGTAACTGATTTTTCATGAAGGTTACGTCAATGCAGATGTTCATAGCATCAACCATAACTATGTTTTATTTTTAAAGTCAAAACTTGAATTTCAAAACATGGGACTGATTATTTTCTTAACCCAGTGAAACCTTCAGTCGTTTGCAAGCATTTCCATGAAATCAACTCGGTATTCTTATATAAATTCATTTCTTTTTCATTCGAACTTTATTTCCTTACAACGATTTTTCATTCATACCTTTTTCTTACGAACTTTATTTTTCCTAAGTAATTTTTATAAGTAATTTTTTTCTAAGCAATTTTCTTTTTTTTTTTTTTTTTTTTTTGCAAGTAAATTTTTTCCTTTAAATTTTGGGAAGTTTGTTCTTACTGTGAATATTGGAGGAGGAGGAAGTTTCATTTTCGCTCAATAGATGGTGCTGGGATCAATCAAAAATGGTGGGAGAATTCAAAATTAAATCCAAAATGAAGGAAACCATATGGCCAAGATGGGGGGGAAATTCAAAATTAAATTTAAGATAGAGGAAGAAAATCTACGGAGATGAAAACCAAGTCTTCAAAATGATGGATACCACGTGGTCAAAATGGTGGGTGCCAAATCCAAGATGTCGGACAGAAATTCAAGGTGTAAATGCCAGGAAGGCTGAAATCAGATCCAAGATGGCGGATACCTATACCAAGATGGAGGACCCCATTTCCTAGATTGCGGACAGAAATCAAGTAGTTAATAGAAAAATCTACGGAAAAAAACCACATGATGAAGAAAAAATAGCGTTCGTATGAAATTATAGTCTCAAGATAACCCAGTGCCATGATGTCACAGGGTAAGTTGTGTACGCATAACGTCATAACCGAGAGTGTCTTGTAATGTTGCAAAGAGGCTCTTGCAATACCACCTGACCCTCAATGCCAGCTGTCACTGGCACACCATTCACCCTTTACATGAGTGCCAAGTGCTAGAAAAAGCTAGAAATGGCACTCAGGAGAGAACTTGAGTTAGGCCCTGGAACTAGCACGTGAGGATCAAATAAGGCTTGGCACGTGACTGGCGTCACGTACAAAGGAAAAAGTTTGGGGCTTAAAGGGTTAGGTAAAAAAAAAAGGAGTGGGGCTTAAGAGATCAGCATAATTAATTTGGGGATTATCTGGATTAATTATCGGATTAAAAACTCCTCACGAAATACCATGAAAAAGGGGCTCCGCCCCAATGCAATGTTGCATGCAACATTGCAACATTGCAACAGTACCAGTGTCATGCAACAGTGCCAGTGCCAGTGCAGGCCTTCAAAATTGCCCCCTACTATATATATATATATATATATATATATATATATATATATATATATATATATATATATATATATATATATATATATATATATATATATATATATATATATATATATATATATCTCTGAGAATCCAAGAGGGGCGGATTCGAAAGATAGCACTTTATCCACCCCTTCCCTCATCATCACTTGAGAATTGGTTGCCTCAGGTAATGGGGTTGGGACCACCATTAAATTGCAGCATGTTGTTCCGAATGCGCGGTCTGTTTTTTTCATTAATTTCTGCAACATTTGAGGTCTTCAATCCAATTTCCACTTTGCTGAACATCACCTCACTTCTTCTGGACCTAACCTCTTATTCTGGACTGAAACTGAGGAGTTTGAGAGTTCTGATTGCACATCCATTTCTGGTTCCTCATACCGTCTTTATTTTCAATTTTCAGCCAAAGGCGGATGTTTCGCATATGTGCGCAAGGATGCTGTTTGTTCTCGTATCTCTAATTTGGATTGTTCCGAAATTTTCACCTTGTGGTTAATGCTCTCTTGCCATTCTACGACTAAATTCATTTGTTCTGTTTATTTATCTCCTAATTCTACTAACTATCCTAAATTTTTCTACTATTTAACATCCAAAATAGAGCACCCTCTCTCTTCTTTTCCTCTCTCTGAAATCATCATATTAGGTGATTTCAGTGTTCTCCACCACCAATGGCTTTTTTCCTAGTTCTCACGATACGGCTGGTGAACGTGTCTTCCATTTTGCTTGCCAAAATGACCTTTAGAAGTTAGTGCAGCTCTCTATACGTATCCCTGATCATCTTGGAGTTGATCCAAATATTCTAGACCTTTTTCTAACTTCTAATCCTTCTCCTTAAATTCTGTTAAATTCTTTCCTCCTTAGGGTTCCTCCGATCAACTTTCCTATCTCTGTATCCTTTTCTATCTATTCATGTCTTTCACAGGAAAAACCCCTTATATTGAAAGGAAACGCTCATGGCTTTTTGGTGCCGCAAGCTGGTCGGACATTCGGTCGTACTTCTTTGATTTCCCGTGGAATGATTATTGCTTCCATTGGAAGGGTCCCTCGGAGTGTGCAGAACGCATTACCAAGGTGATTCTTTCTATCATAGAGGCACACATTTCATTTTGTTTCTTTTCTACTAAACCTAACAAATCTTGGTTTAACTCTGTTTGTTGTAGCGTTTTCCGCCACAGGGATATTGCCTTCAGGGATTATGGTCTTCATCAAACTTGCATTTCATCCCGGATACGCGCAAAATCTATCCTTCGTAACACTAAAAATTCTTTCTCTCGAAGAAGAGCAATAATCTTTCTGGTTCCTCTCTCTCACGCTCTTTCTGCCATTTTTTCTGCTGTTTTACATCCTTTTTACTTCGCTTAAACTTGTGCTTCTAATTCAACTTTAGATAATTCCGGAAATGTTCCTTCATCTTCAACTTCTTACAACACATTTATATCTAAAATTATAATTTCTTCGAACGTGCGTCATTTTTGCTCACTCTGAGCATAATTCTAAGAAGGAGTACAGTTCTGATGGTATTCCTTCTGTGATTCTCAAAACTTGTACTTCCGAGCCTGCACCCTGCCTTGGTAACCTATTTCATCTTTGTTTCTCTACTTCAACTTTCCTTCTTGCTGGAAACATGCGCTAATTCAGCCTGTGCTGAAGAAGTGAGATCCCACTCAACCTTCCAATACCATCCCATTTCTTTGACCTCCGTTCTCTCTAAAGTTTTCGAATATATCCTTAATAGGAAGATATGAAAATATCTCGATTCTTCCAATCTTATACCTGATCGCCAGGATGTTTTTCGTAAGAAACGCTATAATAGTGATCTTTTTTTTCCTTCTCTCTGACTCATGGTCCTCCTTTCTTCGGCATTTTGGTGAATCTTTTGCTGTGACGCTGGACATATCGAAAGCCTTCGAAAGAGTCAGGAACAAAGATCTGATTTCTAAATTTACTCTTACGGTATCTATCCTTCTCTCTGTGATCTTCTATGATTTCCTTTCAGGTCATTCTAGCAGCTGTTGTAGACAGCCAGCGTTCTTCCTTTAAATCTATTAATAGTGGTGCTCCTAAGGGTTCTGTCATATTACCAACACTTTTTCTACTTTTCATAAAGTCTGTAACACACTCCCTTTATCTGCTTTACCAATTTCCTTTGATTTGAATATTTTCATATCTGAGTCTCCATCGACGAAGATAATTTTTTTAACTCCGGTGTAATTTATATATATATATATATTATATATATATATATATATATATATATATATATATATATATATATATATATATATATATATATATATAGGGGAAGGAGGTAGCGCCGTCCGAAACGATGCAAGTACTACCTGCTACCCATTGGATATAACCCGCGGAGTGATGGGAAGGGATAGACCATTCCGTTTCACTCCGTTGGCCTTTGGTTCGTTCCTTTTCGCTTTTCACCTTCTCAGAGGGTCTCTTGTGTACCTTCACCTCATACTGGAGTGTCTATGCTCCCACTACCTCTCCACTCCATTTCTTCACACGTTCCCACAAATTTACAAGCGCCTACTCTTACATTACCTTTATAAAACAAAAAAAATGGCGAAAATCATTCCTCCTTCGGAGATGTTTCGAGGGGCAGCATCCAAAGAATGCCCCTCATCCACCCCTCACCCCATCATCACTTGGGACTTGGCAGCCTCCGACTTGACCCGGTGCAAGGTCTTCTTTTTTAATTTATTTCTGCAACATTCGCGGTTTTTTTTCTAATTTCCCCTTTGTCGAACACCATCTCTCTTCTTCTAAACCTCATCTCTTTTTTCTAACCGAAACTCAGGTGCTTGAGTGTGCTGACAGCAAACCTTATTCTGTTACCTCCTACTGTCTCTATCCTCAATTTTCAACCAAAGGCGGTTGTTACGCATATGTGCGCAACGATGTTATTTGCTCTCGTGTCTCTAAATTGGAGTCTCCTGAATTCTCTACTTTATAGCTTAAGCACTCTTGCAATTCTACTACTAAATTTATTGGTTCTGTTTATTTATCTCCTAATTCTACTGACTATCCAAAATTCTTCGACTATTTAAACTCCAAAATAGAGCACATTCTTTCTTCTTCTCCTTTCTCCGAAATCATCATTTTAGGTGATTTCAATGTTCACCACCGCCAATGGCTTTCATCTAGTTCTCATGATCCAGCTGGTGAACTCGCCTTCAACTTTTCTATCCAGAACAACCTTGAGCAGTTGGTGCAACTCCCTACCCGTATCCCTGATCGTGTTGGTGATGAACCCAACATTCTAGATCTTTTTCTTACTTAGTATCCTTCTCCTTACACAGTTAAACTCTTTTCTACTTTGGGATCATCCGATCACATTCTTATCTCTCGTATCTTGTTCTGTCTCTTCAAGTCTTCCGCAAGAACGACCTCCGCCTTCGACGAGGAGACGTTTGTGGCATTTCGGTGCTGCTAGCTGGTCTGACTTGCGGTTGTGCTTCTCTGATTTCCAATGGAATGATTATGGCTCAGAGTGTGCTGAGAGTATAACCGAGGTGATTCTCTCTGGCATGGAGGCGCACATTCCATATTCTTCCCCTAACAAACCTTGGTTTACCTCTACTTGTTCTCCCGCTATCCTCCGTAGGGAGGCTGCCTTCAGAGATTACCGTCGTCTTCAAACTCATGAAACTCATGTAACTTATATTTCATCCCGGAATCGTGCAAAATCTATTCTTCGAGATACCAAAAACTCTTTTCTCCGCCGCAAATGCAATAATCTTTCTGGTTCCCTTCCTCTCGCCCTTTCTGGCATTTTGCAAAAAAAATGTCAACTCTAACTTTGCTTCTTCCTCTTTTCCTTCCTCTAGTTTCTTCTGATGGCAAACTGCCGTTTTACCTTCTACTAAAGCTGAACTCTTCGCTCAAACTTTTGCCTCTAATTCACCCTTAGACGATTCCGGAGCTATTCCTCCTCCTTCAACCCCTCCAACTCATTTATGCCTAAAATTGTAATTTCTTCTAAAGATGTCATTTCTGCTCTCTCTGAGCTTAACACTAAGAAGGCGTATGGTCCTGATGGTATTCCTCCTGTGGTTCTCAAAACTTGTGCTTCCGAGCTTGCACCCTGCCTTGGTAAACTATTTCGTCTTTGCCTTTCTACTTCAACCTTCCCTTCTTGCTGGAAACGTGCGCTCATTCAACCTGTGCCGAAGAAGGGAGATCCCTCTCAGTCCTCTAACTACTCGTCCTATTTCTTTAATTAACCTCCGTTCTTTCTAAAGTTTTCGAATCTATCCTTAACAGGAAGATTTGGAAACATCTCAATTCTTCTAATCTTATCTCTGATCGCCAGAATGGCTTTCGTAAAGAAACGCTTCTACTGGTGATCTTCTTTCCCTTCTTTCTGACTCTTGGTCCTCCGCTCTTCGGCATTTCGGTGAATCTTTTGCTGTGGCGCTAGACATATCGAAAGCTTTCGATAGAGTCTGGCACAAAGCTTTGATTTCAAAACTTCCCTCTTTCGGAATCTATCCTTCTCTCTGTGACCTTCTCTCTGATTTCCTTTCCGGTCGTTCTATAGCAGCTGTTGTAGACGGCCACCGTTCTTCCTATAAATCTATAAATAGTGGTGTTCCTCAAGGATCTGTCCTATCTCCAACTCTTTTTCTAATTTTCATCAATGACCTTCTCTCTATTACTTCATCTCCTATCCACTCCTATGCTGATGACTCCACCCTTCATTACTCCTTTTCAATTTGAAAGACGTCCCTCCCAACAGCAGTTGACAGATTCAAGAAGGGTGGCCTTGGAGCAACTGACCTCTGATCTTTCTCGTATTTCAAATTGGGGCAGAGAAAACATGGTTGTTTTCAATGCCTCAAAAACTCAATTCCTCCATCTCTCTACTCGACACAATCTTCCACACAACTATGATATCTTCTTCGAAAACACTCAACTCAAACCTTCATCTGTCCTTAATATTCTTGGTGTTTCTTTTTCTCGTGATCTTTCTTGGAAAGATCACATTACTTTCTCTTTCTAAACAAGCTTCTAAGAGGTTGGGTGTTCTGAGGCGCCTTCGTGGTTTTTTTCACGCCACCCCAGTTGCTTGCTCTGTATAGGGGTGTTGTTCGCCCCTGTATGGAGTACGCCTCTCACATCTGGGGTGGTTCCACACATACAGCTCTCCTCGAAAAGGTGGAGTCTAGGGCTTTTTGTCTCATCAACTCTCCTGCTCTTACTAACTCTCTCCAGTCTCTTTCTGCCCGTCGAATTGTTGCGTCACTCTCTCTACTATCGCTATTACAATGGACACTGCTCTTCTGAACTCTCTCGTCGCATACCTCCTCCATTGAGAAGGGCTCGTGCGACTCGACTTTCTACACAGTCTCATCCTTTCTCTGTCCAACTCTCTGACCCCAGACTTAACCGCTATGCTCAATCTTACATTTACTCTACTGGTAAAGTCTGGAACACACTCCCTTCATCTGTTTTCCCAACTTC
>SEYY01008788.1:35000-37500 GCA_009176605.1 Armadillidium nasatum
AGGAAAAATAGATGATGGTAGAGAATTCCACAGAACAGAGGTGGCTGAAAGGAGGCCCCACAACGGGCCAGCCTGGGGTTCCTACACCACAAAATTCGTGAAAGCAGGGCACCCCGTGCAACGGTGGAGGGATGCGAGAAGCCAATTCCCTCGAGCACCTTCCATTGTAGTACTTATAAAAAAGGGATAGTGTGCCAACGTCACTTCGCAGAGATAGTGGGTCAAGAGAGTTAGAAAGTAGGGGACAGTTTATTAATTTTTTAGCTTTAGATTCAACCCTATCCAGAAGAAAGGAGGAGCCAGAGCCCCCCAAATGTGAGAACAGTACTCCATACAAGGGCGAATAAGACCCTTATATATTTGGAGTAACTGTTCAGAAGAAAAAAATTCTCGCAATCTGAGCAGAATTCCCAGCTTCTTAGAGGCCGTTTTAGCAACCATTGTGAAATGTGGTTTCCAAGACAGTTTATTGTTTATGTTTAGACCAAGAATGTTAATGTTATTTACAAGTGAGACGGGAGAGCCATCGAAGAAGATAGGAGAGTTGGGAGGTGTTTTTGAGAGGGAGATGTGAAGAAGTTGAGTTTTTAAAGAGTTGAATTTCACAAGGTTGTTATGACCCCACCTGGAAATCCCATCCAAATCGGCAAGAATAGAATCGGAAAGAAGAAGACGAGAAGTAATTCAAGAAGCAAAAGAGGGAGCATATTTGAAATGAGTAGAAGAATGTAGAACTGAGTCATCAGCATAAGAGTGAACAGAGTTAGAAGTGCAGTGGAGAAGATCGTTAATGAAAAGTAAGAATAAGGTTGGAGATAAAACAGAACCCTGAGGAACACCACAGTTGACAGAAAAAGAGGAGGAGGTCGCTCCATCTTCAAGGGCCAAAATGGAGCGATCTGAGAGGAAACTAGATAAAAGTAAGCAAAGGGAAGGAGGAAACCCAAAGGAAGCGACTCATGCCACACCCGTTCGAAAGCCTTGGATATGTCAAGCGCCACCACACAAGACTCCCCGTAGTCCCTAAGGGCAGAAGACCATAGATCAGTAAGATAGGAAAGTATGTCACCAGTTGACCTCGAGCGTCAAAAGACATACTGGTGATCAGAGAGAAGAGAATGAGACTCCAAATGATCCAGGAAATGAGAGTTGAGGAGAGTTTTAAAAATTTTAGATAGAACACAACTGAGAGCTATAGATCGATAGTTAGAAGGATCAGAGCGGCTACCTTTTTTCGGGATCGGCTGAACAAATGCACGCTTCCAGCAATGAGGAAAAGTATTAGTATTAAGGCATAGAGAGTAGAGTTGAACGAGGACAGGTGCTAACTCGAAGCACACTCCCTCAGAAACGAGGGGAATGCCATCTGGACAGCTTGCCTTCCCAACGTTCATAGATTTCAGTCAGAAGTCCATGCACCTGATCAAATGTAATCACAGGTAAGGGCATGGGCATCTGAGAGGAGAAGGAGTAGGAGGAGGGATGCCAGAATCGAGCAGGGTGGAATTAGATGAGAAAAGGAGGCCGAAGAGATTAGCCTTTTCAGAGGGAGTATTTTCAATAGAACCATCAGAGCGAATAAGAGGAGGAAGGCAGATTTACAGAAGTTATTAGAGATATTTTTGACAAGAGGCCAGAAATTTTTATCAGTAGGAGAACATGGAGGTCAGCGCACTTCCTTTTTATGAAAGCACGCTTAGACCGTCGAAGAACATCCCTGCAACGATTCCGAGCTGAATGAAAATTAGCAAGAGTGATAGGAGAAGGAGAGTTTTTCCATTCACGGTAAGCAATGTCTCACTCCCGAAGAACAAGAGAACAGTTGCCATCGAACCATGGATTTTGAGGAGAAAAATATTTAGTTGAAGATGGAATGAATCTGCCCATCCCATCAAGGATCACTGCCCCCTACCTTTTCAGCAGAAACAGAAGCATCCCCAGAGACAAAGCAAGATTCACTCCAATGAAAGTTAGCAAAGAAGCGCCGCATTGCCCCCCAATTAGCTCGATTAAAGTGCCAGAAAGTACGTTTAGGGCATGGTGGAGCTGTTGAAGAGAAAACATTATAACTAAGAGCTTTAAGATTATGGTCAGAGTTACCAATAGGAGGGAAAATGGTGCATTTATATCTAGAAGGAGTAGTTGTGAAGCATAAATCAAGCGTATTCAAGAATTGGTTAAGACGATCTGAAATGTGTGTTGGCTCCCTAATCAACTGCTCCAGATCGTTGAGAATGCTGAATGATTTGGCCTCCCTCCCACCTGTATCAGTATGAGAGGAGCCCAACCATTCAGTGTGATGTTCGTTGAAGTCCCCTAAATAGAGGACTTCAGCATTTGGATGAGAAGAAGTAACAGTCTCGTGAGAAGTAGTAAGATATTTAAAAAGAACTGGAAAATCTGTTCCATTAGGGGAGCAGTAGCAGAAACACAAGATAATTGTAGTAGTAGGAAGACAGATTTTAAGCCATAAAACATCGAAATTAGGAGATTCTAGATT
>SEYY01008789.1:0-13353 GCA_009176605.1 Armadillidium nasatum
TCCCCGAAGTCCCTAAGGGCGGAAGACCATAGATCAATAAGATAGGAAAATATGTCACCAGTTGACCTCGCGCATCGAAAGCCATACTGGTGATCTGAGAGAAGAGAATGAGACTCCAAATGATCCAGGAAATGAGAGTTGAGAGTTTCAAAAATTTTAGACAGAACACAAGTGAGAGCTATAGGTCGATAGTTAGAAGGGTCAGAGCGACTACCTTTTTTCGGGATCGGCTGAAAACAATTTCACGCTTCCAGCATTGAGGAAAAGTATTAGTATTAAGGCATAGAGAGTAGAGCTGAACGAGGACAGGCGATAACTCGTAAGCACACTCCCTCAGAACACGAAGGGAAATGCCATCCGGGCCACTGGCCTTTCTGACGTTCATAGATTTCAGGATCCCATGCACCCAATCATGAGTAATTACAGGTAGAGACATGGGACACCTGAGAGGAGAAGGAGTAGGAGGAGGGATGCCAGAATCGAGCTTGGTGGAATTAGATGAAAAAAGGAGGCCGAAGAGATTAGCCTTTTCAGAGAGAGTATTAGCTACATAACCATCAGACCGAATAAGAGGAGGAAAGGCAGATTTAACGAAGTTATTAGATATTTTTGACAAGAGGCCGGAAATTTTTATCAGTACGAGATTCATGAGGGTCAGCGAACTTCCTTTTTATGAAAGTACGCTTAGTCCGTCGAAGAACATCTCTGCATCGATTCCGAGCTGAATGAAAATTAGCAAGAGTGATAAGAGAAGGAGAGTTTTTCCAATCACAATAAGAGATTTAGTTGAAGATGGAATGAATCTGCCCATCCCGTCAAGGATTACGGCCCCTACCTTTTCTGCAGAGAGAGAACCGCCCCCCGAGACAAAGCAAGATTTTCTCCAATGATAGTTAGCAAAGAAACGGCGCATTGCCCCACAATTAGCCGGATTAAAGTGCCAGAAAGTACGTTTAGGGTATGGTATATTATGGTCAGAGTTACCAATAGGAGGGAAAATGGTGTATTTATATCTAGAAGGAGTAGTACTGAAGCATAAATCAAGTGTATTCAAGAATTGGTTAGGACGATCTGGAAGGTGTGTGGGTTCCCTAATCAACTGCTCTAGATCGTTAAGAATGTTGAATGATTTGGCCTCCCTCCCACCTGTATCAGTATGAGAGGAGCCCAACCATTCAGTGTGGTGTACGTTGAAATCCCCTAAATAGAGGACCTCAGCATTTGGATGAGAAGAAGTGAAATCTCGTGAGTAGTAGTAAGATATTGAAAAAACTGGAAAATCTGTTCCATTAGGGGAGCAGTAGCAGAAACACAAGATAATTATAGTAGTAGGAAGACAGATTTTAAGCCATAAAACATCGAAATTAGATTCTAGATTTACGAGACGTGTCACAGGAGAGTTAATGTTAATATAGGAACAGATACCACCATTTAGTCGAAAGAAAAAAGAGAATGTTTAAATCTCTCTCTCTCTCTCACGCACGCAAGCACGCGCGCGCACACACACACACACACATATATATATATATATATATATATATATATATATATATATATATATATATATATATATATATATATATATATATATATATATATATATATATATATTTTTTATTGATTTTTTTTTTTTCTCCTCTGGTGGGCAAAGGCCAGAGGCCTACCATTGTTCCACCAGAGTTGGGAGGAAAGTCGGAAACATGGTCAAATTAAAGGCCGACATGACCTGATACACGGCGTTTAAAGGTGCTTAAGTCATAGGTAGTTGGGAAAATAGATGAAGGAAGTGTGTTCCAGACTTTACCAGTAGAGTAAATGTAAGATTGAGCATAGAGGTTAAGTCTGGGGTCAGAGAGTTGGACAGAGAAAGGATGAGACTGTGTAGAAAGACGAGTCGCACGAGCCCTTCTTAATGGAGGAGGTATGCGACGAGAGAGTTCAGAAGAGCAGTGTCCATTGTAATAGCGATAGTAGAGAGAGAGTGACGCAACATTTCGACGGGCAGAAAGAGATTGGAGAGAATTAGTGAGAGCAGGAGAATTGATAAGGCGAAAAGCACTAGACTCCACCTTTTCCAGGAGAGCTGTGTGTGTGGAACCACCCCAGATGTGTGACGCATACTCCATACAGGGGCGAACAACACCCCTATACAGAGACCTAAGAGTGGAACCACACGTACTCCACACAGCAAGCAACTGGGGTGGTGTGAAGAAATACTGAAGGCGCCTCAGAACACCCAACCTCTTAGAAGCTTGTTTAGAAAGAGAGGTAATGTGATCTTTCCAAGAAAGATCACGAGAAAAAGAAACACCTAGAATATTGAGGAGAGATGAAGGTTTGAGTTGCGTGTTTTCGAAGAAGATATCGTAGTTGTGTGGAAGATTGTGTCGAGTAGAGAGATGGAGGAATTGAGTTTTTGAGGCATTGAAAACGACCATGTTTTCTTTGCCCCAATTGGAAATGAGAGATAGATCAGAGGTTAGTTGCTCCAAGGCCACCCTCTTTGCCTCTATTAACTGTTGCTGGGAGGGGCGTCTTTCAAAATGAAAAGAGTAATGAAGGGTGGATTCATCAGCATAGGAGTGGATAGGAGATGAAGTAATAGAGAGAAGGTCATTAATGAAAAACAGAAAAAGTGTTGGGGATAGGACAGATCCTTGAGGAACACCACTATTAATAGATTTATAGGATGAACGGTGGCCGTCTACAACAGCTGCTATAGAACGACCCGAAAGGAAATCAGAGAGAAGGTCACAGAGAGAAGGATAGATTCCGAAAGAGGGAAGTTTGGAAATCAAAGCTTTATGCCAGACTCTATCGAAAGCTTTCGATATGTCCAGCGCTACAGCAAAAGATTCACCGAAATGCCGAAGAGCGGAGGACCAAGAGTCAGAGAGAAGGGAAAGAAGATCACCAGTAGAGCGTTTCTTTCGAAAGCCATACTGGCGATCTGAGATAAGATTAGAAGAATTGAGATGTTTCCAAATCTTCCTGTTATGGATAGATTCGAAAACTTTAGAAAGAACGGAGGTTAAAGAAATAGGACGATAGTTAGAGGGCTGAGAGGGGTCCCCCTTCTTCGGCACAGGTTGAATGAGCGCACGTTTCCAGCAAGAAGGGAAGGTTGAAGTAGAAAGACACGAAATAGTTTACCAAGGCAGGGTGCAAGCTCGGAAGCACAAGTTTTGAGAACCACAGGAGGGATACCATCAGGACCGTACGCCTTCTTAGTGTTAAGCTCAGAGAGAGCAGAAGTGACGTCTTTAGAAGAAATTACAATTTTAGGCATAAATGAGTTAGAGGGGGTTGAAGGAGTAGGAACAGCTCCGGAATCGCCTAAGGTTGAATTTAAGGCAAAAGTTTGAGCAAAGAGTTCAGCTTTAGAGGAAGGCAAAACGGCAGTTGTACCGTCAGAAGATACTAGAGGAGGGAAAGAGGAAGAAGCAAAGTTAGAGTCGACATTTTTTGCAAAATGCCAGAAAGGGCGAGAGGAAGAGGAGCCAGAAAGATTATTGCATTTGCGACGGAGAAAAGAGTTTTTAGTATCTCGAAGAATAGATTTTGCACGATTCCGGGATGAAATATAAGTTGCATGAGATTCTGGAGTTTGGAGACGACGGTAGTCCCTGAAGGCAGCATCCCTGCGGCGGATAGCACGAGAACAAGCAGAGTTAAACCAAGGTTTATTAGGTTTAGTGGAAGGGAAAGAATATGGAATGTACGCCTCCATGCCAGAGAGAATCACCTCAGTTATGCGCTCAGCGCACTCCGAGGGACCCCTCCCACGGAAACAGTAATCATTCCATGGAAAATCAGAGAAGTACGACCGCAAGTCAGACCAGTTAGTGGCACCGAAATGCCAGAAACGTCTCCTCGCCGATGGCGGGGGCCGTTCTTGCGGAAGACTTGAAGAGACAGGACAAGATACGGAGATAAGAAGATGATCGGATGAACCCAGAGGAGGAAAGAGTTTAACAGTATAAAGAGAAGGATTAGAAGTTAGAAAAAGGTCTAGAATGTTGGGTTCATCACCAAGACGGTCAGGGATACGGGTAGGGAGTTGCACCAACTGCTCAAGGTTGTTGTGGATAGAAAATTGGAAGGCGAGTTCACCAGCTGGATCTTGAGAACTAGATGAAAGCCATTGGCGGTGGTGAACATTGAAATCACCTAAAATGATGATTTCAGAGAAAGGAGAAGAAGAAAGAATGTGTTCTATTTTGGAGTTAAGATAGTCGAAGAATTTTGGATAGTCTGTAGAGTTAGGGGATAAGTAGACAGAACAAATGAATTTAGTCGTAGAATTGCAAGAAAGTTTGAGCCATAAAGTTGAGAATTCAGAAGACTCCAAATTAGAGACACGAGAACAGACATCGTTGGGCACATATGCGCAACATCCGCCTTTGGCTGAAAATTGAGGATAGAGACAGTAGGAGGAAACAGAGTAGGGTTTGCTGTCAGAGCACTCAGACACCTAAGTTTCAGTTAAGAACAAGAGATGAGGTCTAGAAGAAGAGAGGTGGTGTTCGACAAAGTGGAGATTAGAAAAAAGACCGCGAATGTTGCAGAAATTAATGAAAAACGAAGACCGTGCACCAGGGCAAGCCGGCATAGAGGTCTTGGTGGCGCCAACCCCATCACCGGAGGCCACCAACTCCCAAGTGGTGATGGGGGAAGGAGTAGATGAGGGGCTATGTTTGGAATCCGCCCCTCTAGGATTCTCCGAGGCAGATTTAAGTTTTGCCATTTTTGATTAATTTAATAGGTAATGTAAGTGTAAGCGTTTGTAAATATTGTAGGACACATGTGAAGAAGGAGGAAGGTTGGAGCATAGGCACTCCAATGTGAGTCAAGGGTACACTAGAGACCCTCTGAGAAGATGAAACGCGAAAAGGAACGAACCAAAGGGCAACGGAGTGAAACGGAATGGTCTAGCCCATCCTATCACTCCGTGGGTTATGCCCAATGGGGGGTACTTGCATCGCTTCGGACGGCGCTACGTCCTCCCCCCTATATATATATATATATATATATATATATATATATATATATATATATATATATATATATATATATATATATATATATATATATATATATATATATATATATATATATATATATATATATATGCTATATATGCTTGTGCGTTTTTCTTTACGTCCAACATGAATGACAGCAAAATAAAACAAACGAGTAGAAAACATGCAACGGGTGACAAAATGGCTAGTTACGCCCCTGCTGCCAATTGAAGAGGACAGGAAAGTGAAAATAACCTGACAACATAAGCTTAACCTGAAAAATGAGCTATCACCAGGAAACAATGTCTACACTATAGGATGAACCGGGTAGCCCAAAATGCGTACATAATTCTTGGCGATTAAATTTTCGTACATGGTGACAATGACATGCAGAATACCATGATATGACAGCCAAAACCCTGAAGAATTCTCCACTATGTTTCATTTACGGCATAGGACAGTGCTGATCGTAGCCATGGGATAGAACTCACCACACGTAAACTCGTCCGGAGATTAGGAAAAGTGTGAAGGTCGATTCATCTGACTAAAGAACTTTCTTCCTTTGGTCAGCAGCTCAGTCTTTGAGTTTTGTACTATTTTATCTTCTTTCTGGGAATCTCTCTGACTCTTGGTCCTCCGCTCTTCGGTATTTCGGTGAATCTTTTGCTGTCGCTCTTTACATATCGAAAGCATTCGATAGAGTCTGGCACAAAGCTTTGATTTCCAAACTTCCCTCTTTCGGAATTTATCCTTCTCTCTGTGATCTTTCTAATTTCCTTTCCGGTCGTTCTATAGCAGAAGTTGTAGACGGCCACCGTTCATCCTACAAATCTATTAATGGTGATGTTCCTCAAGGATCTGTCCTATCTCCAACACTTTTTCTGTTTTTCAGTAATGACCTCTCTATTACTTCATCTATCCACTCTCATGCTGATGACTCCACCCTTCATTACTCTTTTTGTTTTGAAAGGCGCCCCTCCCAACAAGTTAATAGATGCAAGGAGGGTGGCCTTGGAGCAACTAACCTCTAATCTATCTCGCATTTCAAATTGGGGCAGAGAAAACATGGTCGTTTTCAATGTCTCAAAAACTCAATTCCTCCATCTCTCTACTCGACACAATCTTCCACACAACTCAGATGTCTTCTTCGAAAACACACATCTCAAACCTTCATCCCTCCTTAATATTCTCAGCGTTTCTTTTTCTCGTGATCTTAACTTATTTCTCTTTCTAAACAAGCTTCTAAGAGGTTGGGTGTTCTGAGGCGCCTTCAGAATTACTTCATGCCACCCCAGTTGCTTGCTCTGTATAGGGGTGTTGTTTCCACTGTATGGAGTATGCGTCACACATCTGTGGTGGTTCCACTCATATAACTCTCCTGGAAAAGATGTAGTCTAGATCTTTTCACTTTATCAACTCTCCTGCTCTCACAAATTTTCTCCACTCTATTTCTGCCCATCGAATTGTTGCGTCACTCTCTCTATACTATCGCTATTACAACGGACACTGCTCTTCTGAACTATTTTTCTTTCAATGTAAGATGTTATAGGGATCTTTGCATTATGACCAAACCCCATTGTGGCTTTAACTTCTTTTGAGGGTTGGAGGTCTAGGTTTTGTAAAGTGGTCAAAATCCCTTCACTAAGAAGGCTGACCCCAGCTCCAGTATCCCCCATACAATCCAAGAATGATTTCCCAGCGTCTATTGAGACATTGTATAATCAGTGGCTCTACATCCGCCTGACACATGTAACAGACTACTTCTGGATTAGTATGGAGATATGGATTTATGGTTGAGTCCGATAAAAGTCCTTTGTTTTTTATTTTGGAGTTATAGGTATTCATGAGAAGATTCGGATCCACCACCTTCCCCACAGTGTACCCCTTCACTGCGGAGTCGGATAGTTTTCCGGATCTCTCAAACATTCTCCAATCTCATGGGATTCCCCACACATAGCACAGTTGCTAATATGGTGAGGCTTGGGTTTAGCTCCAGTATTTGCCCACGAATCATTGCCAAGGTTGGAATTTGCAAATACACGGCTTTGAGAATCTCAATGTGGTCGTTGAGGTAGGGGAACAGAATTTTCGTTCATGGGAGGACTAAAATTCGACTCTCTAGGACTATCATTACTGCGAAGATTGTTAGTATTAATTTGTGTTGGATTGTGATTTCTGGATTGGCAATTAATGCCTAAGTGATTTCCAGAATAATAAGGGCACTCTAATTGTGAATTAATATTTTGACGAGGGGATCTGTTTCTATTATGATGCCAACAATCATTCCTGATGTGGCCTTTAACTTTACAGTAGCTACATATGCCTAAGGCTTTATAGCATATATCAACTGTATGACCCCTGATTCCGCAATAAGAACATACTTTTTGGGAATTAACAGAACGAAAACTGTCCTGTTTCTGATACCTGCTATCATTCTGACTCCGTATAGGGGACCTGATCTGGGATTGTCCTATATTTTTAGGAGGGTTTTTTTTTAGAATTTCACTCCAAGTAGCTTGAGGAGCCAGAGAGTCAATTTGGAATGACTTCAATATTTACTTGGTTCTCTAATTAAGGGGAATTTGGGAATATCAGATGGTAAAGCAATATTCTGCCAGGGTTGGAATTCCCGGTCATATGAATCTGCCAATAATACTAACTTATCCCACAGTACTTTAGTTTGAGTACACATTTCATTTTAGATGATGTACTCCCTAATTTTGTTTTGTACTTTTATGGGCAAACTAAGTATAAAAGCAGTTCTTAAGGACTCATGTTCCTTCATGTTTACCCCAGGGAAGGCTTCTTCAGCTAACTGCTCTAACCTTAAGGCAAACAAATTTACATCCTCACCATTGTTACGTTTAGCGGCATTGTATGCCTGGAGCTTGTTTTCATTTCATTTCTTGTCCTCTTGAACATACCATTTGAGGAGTGTATCTTTTCCTTTATTAAAATCTGAGGTATTTTTAGTTATTACATTATAGATATTCAAAAATATTCCTGACAAATATTTTCCTTAGAGCCGGACCCACTGGTCCGGGCTCTGGGGGTACTTCTTTTGACAATATAATTCAAAATATTCAAGAAATTGGGGTAGTTTATGTTCTTTCTCATAACTATACACTTTTGTCTCAATTAATTTAGGTTGCTGGGAACTTTGAACCAATACTGTTAATAAGGATACTGTCTGGGTTAACAAAGAAAGTTGTTGCTGAATAATATCAAATTGGGATGAAGTGAACATATTATTCTGACTGTTAACAGTTATAGGAGGTGGTACAGGATTTGTTATAAATGTTGGCCTAATTGGGGATACAAAAGATTGAAATGGTTGATAAGGCCTTGAAGGAACAACATTTAACGGAGTTGTAGAAGTTTGGGTGTAAATTATATCTGCAGAGGTGGTAGTAGTAATAACTGAAGCCAAGGGAATTGACCTGCTAGGTTGACTAACATGAATAAGATTTTTCTATCTTCATTGGGTAGCAATAGTTGATTTATAGGGGAACTCATAATTTGGGACTGAGGCAACTGATCTGATGCAATAGAGACATCGACCAAGTCAGCAACCTCCTGTTGTTCATCTAAGAACTGGTTAACATTCACATGTGAGGTGTATGGGACATTAGAGGCTGCTTTTGCCTCTTCCATTTGTTTATTTAATTTTTCCATATGTGCAGTTAAATTACCTAAAATGTCCTGGACAGCTTCAGCTGAACTTAAACCTTCAGGAGTCTCACTAGGAGCTCTATTTACTTGATCAACTGAACTATTACTGGTAGCTATCATGGCTAAATACTCCTCTATGGGCATGTCAGGTATGGATTGTACCATTTTAAGAGAGTTAATCTATTTTAAATTTTATAGAAATAAAGAGAAAGTTCTTTACCTGATTACTGTCAAAAATAAACAATTTTTTCTGACTTACAGTTGGACTTCACTAATTTCCCATGTAATGATTATTGCTTTCGTGGGAGGGGTCCCTCAGTGTGCAGAGAGCAACCGAGGTGATTCTCTCTGGCATGGAGGCGCACATTCCATATTCTTTCCCTTCTATTAGACTTAACAAACCTTGGTTTAAGACTACTTCTCGCGATATCCGCCGAAAGAATGCCTCCTTCAGATATTATCATCATGCTCAAACTTCTGAAACTCATTCAACTTATATTTTATGAAGGAATTGTGCAAAATCTATTCTTCGAGATTCCAAAAACTCTTTTCTCTGCCGCAAGTGCAATAATCTTTCTGATCCCTTTTCGCCCCTCTCGCCCTTCTGGCATTTTGCAAAAAAATGTCAACTCTAACTTTCTCCTCTTTCGCTCCTCTAGTTTCTTCTGATGGTACAACTGCCATTTTACCTTCTAATAAAGCAGAACTCATCGCTCAAACTTTTGCCTCTAACTCTACCTTTGACGATTCCGGAGCTATTCCTCCTCCTTCAACCCTCTCCAACTCAGTTATGCCTAACATTGTAATTTCTTCTAAAGATGTCATATATATATATATATATATATATATATATATATATATATATATATATATATATATATATATATATATATATATATATATATATATATATATATTATATATATTTACAGGCATAGCTTTTTCTTGAGGGGGCATAATTAAATTATTTAAAAAAAAAAAAAAAAAAAATCCCGAACCTAACGTAGATCCCTCAGGTAGGCGAAGACAGAGGATTTAGAGTTTTTTTTAATATACAGCAGGAAAAACAGAAGATAGGGAGTTCTACAGAACAGAGATGGCTGGAAAGGAGGGGGAACCACAATGTAAAAGCCTTGAGTTCGCAATGCTCAATCAAAGTTCTTGTGCAAGCAAAGCACCCCTATTGCTGCGACAGCGACGCAATGGTGGTGGAATGCGAGAGGTCAACTCTCTCAAGCACCTAGGTACTACCTTGTTGTAGTACCTATAGAAAAGAGATAGTGGGCCAACGTCACCTTGCAGAGTAAGAGGGTCAAGTGAGTTTCAAAGCAAGGGACAGCTTATTAGTCTTTTAGCCTTAGACAACCTTATCCAAAAGAAGGGTGGAACCTGAACCACCCCAAATGTGAGAACAATACTCCATGCATGGACGGATAAGACCCTCATATATTTGGAGAATCTGTTTAGAAGAAAAAAATACCAACAATCTGAACAGAACTCCCAGCTTTTTAGAAACAACCTTGGCAACCTTTGTGATATGATATTTCCAGGATAATTTATTGTTTATGTTCAGACCAAGAATATTTATGTTATTCACAGGTGAGACGGGAGAGCTGTCAAAAGTGATAGGAAAGTTGAGGTGTTCTTAAGAGAGAGATATGAAGTTGAGTTTTCAAAGAGTTGAATTTCACAAGATGAGGTAGCACTCCGGGAAATCCCATCCATATCGGAGAGATTGGAATCGGAAAGTTCAAGATGAGAAGCAACTCTAGAAGCACAAGAGGGAACAGATTTACGGCATAAGAATGACCAGAGTTAGAAGTACAGCTGAGGAGGTCGTTGATGAAAGTGAGAATAAAGTAGGAGATAGAACAGAACCCTGAGGAACACCACAATTAATATATATATATATATATATATATATATATATATATATATATATATATATATATATATATATATATATATATATATATATATATATATATATATATATATATATTATATATATATATATTGTATATAATTTCTGCTGCTAAACCACCCTGCTTCATGCGGGATATGGTACTAAGTATGAAAAAAAAAAAAAAAAAAAAAAAAATAAATATATATATATATATATATATATATATATATATATATATATATATATATATATATATATATATATATATATATATATATATATATATATATATATATATATAATATATATATATATATATATATATATATATATATATATATATATATATCCTCTGGTAGGCAAATGCCAGAGGCCTGCCAATATCCAAAAGAGTTGGGGAACAGCAGGAAATCTGATTGCTAATGGCTGACGTAACCCTATACAAGGCGTTTAAAAGTGTGCAAGTCAAAGGAAGTTGGGAAAACAGATAAAGGGAGTGAGTTCCAGATTTTACCAGTAGAGTACATGTAAGATTGAGTATAGCTGTTACGTCTGAGGTCGGAAAGTTTGACAGAGAAAGAATGAAACTATGTAGAAAGTCGTGTCGCACGAGCCCTTCTAAATGGAGGACGTATGCGACGAGAGAGTTCAAAAGAGCAGTGTCCATTATAATAGCGATAATATTGCGAGAGCGACGCAACAATTCAGCGGGAAGAATGAGATTGGGGAGAGTTAGTAAGAGCAGGAGAGTTGATGCGACAAAAAGCCCTAGATTCCACCTTTTCGAGAAGAGTTGTATGTGTGGAACCACCCCAGGTGAGGCCTACTCCATACAGGGAAGAACAACATCCCTATAAAGAGCAAGCAACTGGGGTGTCATAAAAAAAAAAAACCTTAAGGCACCTCAGAACACCCAACCTCTAGAGCTTGTTTAGAAAGAGAAGTAATGTGATCTTTCAAAGAAAGATCACGGAAAAGGATATGCCAAGAATATTAAGAACAGATGAAGGTTTGAGTTGTGTGTTTTCGAAGACATCATAGTTGTGTGGGAGATTGTGTTGAGTGGAATGATGGAGGAACTGCATTTTTGAGGCATTGAAAACGACCATGTTTTCTCTGCATCAATTTGAAATATGAGAAAGATCAGAGGTCAACTTCTCCAATCCATCCTTCTTGAATCTATTAACTGTTGTTTGGATGGGCGTCTTTCAAATTGAAAGGAGTAACGAAGGTTGGAGTCATCGGCATAGGAATGTATAGGAGACGAAATAATAGAGAGAAGGTCATTGATGAAAATTAGAAAAGAGTTGGAATTAGGTCAAATCCTTAAAAAACACCAATATTTGTAGATTTATAGGAAGAACTGTGACTGTCTACAACAGCTGCTATAGAATGAAAGGAAAGAAATTTGAGAGAAGGATAGATTCCGTAAGAGGGAAGTCAAGAAATCAAAGCTTTGTGCCAGACTCTATCGAAGGCTTTTGATATGTCTAGCGCCACAGCAAAAAAAACTCACCAAAACCCTGAAGAGTGGAGGACCAAGAGTTAGAAAGTAGGGAAAGATCACTAGTAGAAAGTTCTTTACGAAAGCCATACTGGCCATCAGAGATAAGATTAGAAGAATTATGGTGCTTCCAAATCTTCCTGTTAGGATAGATTCAAAAACTTTAGAAAGAACGTATGTTAAAGAAAAAGGACGTTAGTTAGAGGGTTGGGAGGGGTCCCCTTCTTCAGCACAGTCTCAATGAGAGCATGTTTCCAGCAAAAAGGGAAGGTCAAAGTGAAGAGACAAAGACGAAATAGTTTACCATGGCAGTGTGTAAGCTCAGAAGGACCATACACCTTCTTAGTGTTAAGCTCAGAGAGAACAGAAATGACATTACAAGAAGAAATTACAATGTTAGGCATAACTGAGTTGAAGGGGGTTGAAGAAGGAGGGATAGCTCCGGAATCGTCAAAGGTAGAGTTAGAGGCAAAAGTTTGAGCGATGAGTCCAGCTTTAGTAGAAAGTAAAATGGCAGTTGTACCATCAGAAGAAACTAGAGGAGCGAAAGAGGAGAAAGTTAGAGTTGACAAATGCCAGAAGGGCGAGAGGAAAAGGAACCAGAAAGATTATTCCATTTGCGGCAGAGAAAAAGTTTTTTGGAATCTCCAAGAATAGATTTTGCACAATTCCTTCATAAAATATAAGTTGAATGAGTTTCAGGAGTTTGAAGACGACGGTAATATCTGAAGGAGGCATCCTTGCAGCGTATATCTCGAGAACAAGTAAAACCAAGGTTTGTTAGGTTTAGTAGAAGGGAAAGAATAAGGAATGTACGCCTCCATGCCAGAGAGAATCATCTCTGTTATGTGCTCTATACACTCAGAGGGACCTCTCCCATGAAAGCAGTAATCATTACATGGGAAATCAGTAAAGTACAACAGTAAGTCAGACCAGCTAGCAGCACCGAAGTGCCAGAAACGTCTCCTCATCGAAGGCGAGTGCCGTTATTGAGGAACAATTGGAGAGACAGAACAAGATACGGATTTAAGAAGGTGATCGGATGATCCCAGAGGAGGAAAATTTTTAACAGTATATGAGGTTAAGAAAAGATCAAGTATATTGGGTTCATCACTAATACAGTCAGGGATATGGGTAGGGAGGTGCACCAACTGCTCAAGGTTATTCTGGATAGAAAAGTCGAAGACGAGTTCACCGGCTGGATCATAAGAACTAGATGAAAGCCATTGGCGATGTTGAACATTGAAATC
>SEYY01008790.1:0-5000 GCA_009176605.1 Armadillidium nasatum
AGGTATTTTAGATAAATTGTCACATCCAAGCAAAATATTGCCAGGAAAGGTGCAACAATTATCCTTCTACGACTATAAAATCGCAGAAGTATGGTAATTTCTTTTATATACACTTGGAAAATAGTTTTTCCACATACTGTCAATTTATCGCCTGATATAGATTTTAATACAACTCTAGTTTTTAACAACTGTGGACGGTTAGGTTTATTCATGGATTTCCTTATTTTATTGAATAAGGATAATTTGACCAAGCTACGTTGAGCTCCTGTGTCAAGAAACGCTATGTCATCATAAGGTTTATGATGCGATATTACAATAGGTATACCATATATACAGGGTGAAATATGGTTAATTAGATTGTTATTAAAACTAAGAGAATTTAAAGTACGTATATCAGATGAAATTGAAGAAGTATTTACATAAGATAAGGTCAGGTATGTCGATACTTGACTTGGATTCGAGTTCTGATTCGGATTCAGACTCGGATTCAGGTTCGGATTCACATTCAACTTGAATGTAGTTTTGGTATTGTACAGTAGGATTTACGGGGATTTCAGATATTTCGGATTTTATTTCGGATCTATGTTCAGTAACTCCGAAAGTATGACCCAAGAAAGAGGGATATGGAAGGATATTTGGGTCGTTTTTAGGAAGTTGATCCTTCCCCCTATTTAAAAATTTTGATCATGTAGTTGATCTGCAAATGGATAAGGTGAATTAGGTCTGACTGGTTGAATTGCCTGGTTATTCTCAACTTGGGATGGAGGATAATTTGGTTGTTGAGGATAATACTCAGGGAAGTTTTGAGTTTCTTCTGAACCTTATGTTTAAATTTTCTAAAGGGAAGGTTTTCTTGCATATAATGCACTTGGTTAGAAGAAGGACGATAAGTTCTAGAAGATCTCTGAAAAGAATTAGGACGTGGTTGACTATTTTGTCTGGGTTGGTTTGGATTATTTTGAGAAGATTGATTCTGGTTTCTTCTCGGTCTGGAGGTAGATCTCCTTTGTTGAGACTGGTTAGGTTTATTAGGTAAGATATATTGAACTCTTGACTGAGCTTCAGGAGTTCGGAAATTCCATTTGGTATTATAACACTGAGGTGTTGAACCTCTCTTGTGATAATCTCTACAAGAAGGAACAAAATACTTTGAATATACAGTTATCAGTGTGATGTCCGTATCTTTCACACCTAAAACATATTAGAGTGGAGTTTGAATTAGGATCAGTCTGAGTTTGGGTTTTAGGACCAAATTGGATTTTCTTATCCTTGTATGGTTTTGGTTGAGGAGCAGGTTTTCTAGTAGCTTGTGAATACGATTGGACGTTTGACACTGTACTTTCCTTGTAGGATCTAGAAGATGATTTACTCTTAGGAAAAGGATTTTCTAAGATATTACCGGTGTTTGACATATATTCCCTAATTTGTTCAGGGTACTCTAGGTTAACTTTAAAGAACTGCACAACTTTTTGTTTGTGTTCTTCTGGTGCACAATCATAGACAGTAGCAAAGAGTATAATCTTCTTCATTCTCGGATTAAATCTTGCTCCAAAATAATGGTCTGTACTATTCTCAAAGGTATCTAGAAGCTTTTGAATTTTGGAACAAAACACTTGGAGAACGTTGTCAGATTCCCATTGTATGTGTCTATATTGAGACCACGATTCGAAACTTGAATTAGCAGTGAGAGGGTTCATAACGTTTAACAAGCCTTCAGAAAAAGCTTGCCAAGTAGTCGCATTCTTTATTTCGGATGAGTTTTGGATTATCTCAAATGCTGTACCACTGGAATCAACAAAACGCGGATAAGCAACAAGCTTTTCATGATCATCGTAAATTTTCTCTTCTTTAAAGAAGGCATCAACCATAGAAAGCCATTGAGGTGCAGAGAATTCCTTTCCATTCCTTATTTACATAACCAACAAGAAGAGGAATGTTTGTACGGTGATAAAATAAACGCTCAATGTTTAGACCTGTTGGTCTTTGCGGTAGAGTGTTATTTCCTTGGTGAGGTGCTTGTGCGTTACTAGATTGCGGATACGCAGTAATAGGTATATTAGGTTGTGGATAAGATACATTGGTAACAATCGGTTGATTTAAATTAGGTAGATTTGCATATTGCATATTAGGTAAAGGAGTATGCATTGATACATTAGGTAAAGGAGTATGCATTGATACATTAGGTAAAGGAGCATTGATACATTAGGTAAAGGAGTATGCATTGATACATTAGGTAAAGGAGTATGCATTGATACATTAGGTAAAGGAGCATGCATAGATACAGGTAGTTGCATATAAGGGTTTGGATTAGGTTGTTGGAAATATGGTTGGTTAGGGAAATTAGCATGCATGGGGTTAGGTTGATTTGGAAAAGGTTGATTAAAAGGATGGTAATAGGGGTTAGTATACATAGGAGGTTGGACTTGAGGAATAATATGTCCAGTTTGCTGCATAGGTGAGGAAATAGGACGTTTAGGAATTTCTCCATTAGAAACAGAAGGATTAGCTGTAGTAGTAGTAAAAGTAGTAGTAAATTACAGTTGTAATACTACTAGAGGTAGATGGAGTAGGAGGTGGTGAAGTACTAGCTACAGTAGTCGTAGAAGTAGACACATTTATTTGATCAGGTAGTGTACCTTCGGAAACATTAATTAAATGATTATTATCAGCCATTTTAATAAAACTCAAATGTGGAGTAAATTAGGAATTGATATGGTTAAACTCTGGCCGAATAATAATACTTAATTGGAATGTATTTTTATAATTTACACATTCATATATATATATATATAGATATATATATATAAATGTAAAGGTATATTCACGGTATAAGAATGAGAAGCAAGGAAGTAGACACGTTCCTCTATAGTTTCTCTTGGAATACTGGAAGTATGGTGGCTCGTTGTGACTCTGATGACGTAGGTGCACAATGGTCAATTACCTAAGAAATAGGAAAAAAAATTTGTATATATATATATATAAATATATATATATAATTATTTTTATTATATTTCGGTAATTTAAATTAAATTTTATTTAAATTTTAGTACTTGAATTCTACGTTATAGCAGATTGTTAATAAAAATTATTTTAATTTCGGAAATTTGAGAATTTAAAATAATTAAGTATATAATGTACTTAAATTGTTAATATCCCTCTTGGGACTGCAGTACGGTATGTAACTTCGGTTTAATCCAGTTGTGGATGGATGGTAGAGGATGAGTAGGAATATCAGTCACCCTCAGTTGATAATTCGGATCCAATCCTTTCGGTTTCCAATTTGTCTGAAGAAGTTGAGTTTTGGATTCTCTGAAGAATACTCCGTCTTCTAGAAGTAGCAGGATTCAGTACTGACTTCTTCTTGGTAAGGTAGGCAGCGGCGTAGGTCAGAGTATGTTTAAATGGATATTAATTTTATTTAGAACAATCGGTGGTAGGAAAAAAATTTCAGAAACGAAATGTTATTTTTAGGAGTTGATTCTATAGTTGCGGTACATTTGCAACCCAAATTGGAAGATATGTGATAAAATAGACGGTAGTGGTACTATACTACTATATATATATATATACATATATATATAAAAATTTTCAAAACTTTTGAAAAAAAATCTACGGGAAATGTTTTACAAGTTCTAGAAATTTTCAAATCCAATAAAGTCTAGGGATTTGAATTGCCAAATTTGAAATATTTGACTTTCAAATTTTTGATAATCGGACTCAAAAATTGCATTTTGAGGCGGTATGGCCCCCCTCCGGACGAAAGAGACACACAAACAAAGGCATAAAACGGCTAGAAAGTGGGCAAAAGACAGTCGCCATTTATAGAAATGCGACGCAGGCGGGGGCAGGTCGCCATTTATAGAATTTGTTTCTTACCTAAATGACAGTGTGCAGTCATGCACAGGAAATGACTCTAATATTGCAGTAATTGCAGGGATATCATTCACATACAGAATACGGTTATAGCCATAAAGGAAAGAAAACTCTATGTTATATAAAAATTCTCTTGTTACTAACAAAACGGATACTAGTTAGCGTAAGAGGAAGAAAAGTAATATCCTTGTTGTAATGTCTATCTCAAAGACATTCGTAAGGTGTTTTCAGAAGATTTGCAGGTTCATTTGCCTAAACACTTTCTTTAAAATAAATATTATCAATATGGAAGGATTAATAATATTTGTTACATGCAAAGTTTATTAAAGAATATATGAGTAGTATATTATAAAAGGTAAACGAAATTAAATAGCTCAATATAATAGCTATAATGAAATAATATGATTTAGAGTTTATTATACCATAATATCTTTATTCCTATAACCTTAATTTTATTCCTGTAATCCACCGATTGTTCTTTTATTTTTTTAATCCATTTAATTACTCTTTAATTCCAAAGACTAAAAAAAAAAAAAGAGAAAAAAAAATATATAATAATTTTTCTACCAATTCATATACACTATCACAGCATTATTTTCACTGTATACATATTCATACATAAAACAGTTTAACTCACCTAAAAAGATCTGCATTGGAAATTGCAGTGAAAACAGAGCGTAGATACTAATTTAAAAAGTTCCACAATTTATAAAATTTTAACAAAAGATTCATCATTGTAATTTTATTATAACTGAAAATTTAAATAAGAAAATTTAAAAACACACTCACATACAAATATATACACATATATACACATACGCAACCGTACATGTACATAACACACAGTATATGCATAAGCGCATTCAATGCTTGCTGTTCTTTTCAACTTTCTTCACAAACTGGCATTGGCACTGGCACTGGCACTATAATTCGACTCAATTGCATTCTTGACTCTAACGACTCTTCTAATATAGAGTCACGACTCTTTTTCAATCTCTCTCTCTCTCTCTCTAAGTTTGAGAGTTTCTGAAGTTGATTATTTCAGTATGTTGGAAAAGAAAAAAAAGAGAAAAAAAAAAGGAATTTAGGTTAGCTCGCCGATTGCACTATATGGTATGTGTTGCAAT
>SEYY01008790.1:10000-12500 GCA_009176605.1 Armadillidium nasatum
ATATATATATATATATATATATATATATATATATATATATATATATACTATATATATATATATATATATATATATATATATATATATATATATATATATATATATATATATATATATATATATATATATATATATATATATATATATATATATATATATATATATATATATATATATATATATATATATATATATATATATATATATATATATATATATATATATATATATATATATATATATATATATATATATATATATATATATATATATATATATATATATATATATATATATATATATATATATATATATATATATATATATATATATATATATATATATATATATATATATATATATATATATATATATATATATATATATATATATATATATATATATATATATATATATATATATATATATATATATATATATATATATATATATATATATATATATATATATATATATATATATATATATATATATATATATATATATATATATATATAGTAATATATATATATAAATATAGTTTTGTGAAGATTAATTCTCGTAATGTATTATTATTACATATCAGATTGAATAGTTTTAAAAAGTAGCAATTACATAATGTGTTTTTATAAGCGCAGGTGTTTATATATATATATATATATATATATATATATATATATATATATATATATATATATATATATATATAATATATATATATATATATATATATACATATTTTTCAAAGTCCGATTTAGCCTTCCCACATCCACACATAGATTATCCACACATTTTATTTTACGTCTTTATGGATAAAAAATTTCCAAGTTGCAAAATTTTTAAAATTTTTTTTAAGTGAAAAAAATAATGTACGATATAAACCAACTCTACGCAAAAATAAAATGAGTTTTATTTTAAAATATAAGTAAATCCGATACAATAATTATAATATAAACGATTATGAATGAAATATAATTTTTTTTTTTGAAATGAAAGGTGTTAACGGCCACAAAAAATGAGTGAAATCTTTCGTAAGGTCATTCATTTAAGTGCAAGGTCGGGAAACCAGTGACTGGTCCAAAATTTACTGTAAATTTTGAGACATATATATATATATATATAATATATATATATATATATATATATATATATATATATATATATATATATATATATATATATATATATATATATATATATATATATATATATATATATATATATATATATATATAGTGAGTCTAAAATATTATATTTTAACCCAAAAATTTTTAAAAACAGTTTGCTTTTTCAAGTTTAAAAGGGTTAAAAAAAAAAAATTTAGAATTGAGAATTTCTTAAAATTTTAATTAAAAAATACAATATTTAAAAATATTGAAATAAACTTTTAAATGCCACAACAGGAAACGTTGAGTCCGTCAAGGATTGAGTTTGATAAAAGATTTTGAAAAAATAAAAAATAAAAATATAAACCAAAAAATATAGATTGAAAGAAATAAAAATAGATACCGAATATTAATAGATATGTTTGAAAGATACATTGATAAATTTACAGACATAAAATTAAAATGGTAGATAATTAAATTGATAAATAAAAAGTTAAATAGAGAAATAAGAAGATACACAAGTTAATATATGTTTTTTTTTTATTTATTATTTAAAAAAAAAATCACATCTCACGGGCATTGCCCTATTCTAGGAGAGGAACTTTTCTAGGTAGTATATACCTAAGATCCCCAAGTTGGATCGAACCGGCGCCCTCAAGCACGTGAGTCAATCACTCTACAGTTAAATAAAAACATAGGTAGATAGATGAGCAGATAAATAAGTAGAAAGATAAATAGATAGATAGATACATACATACATATATACTTGCATTCATACATACATACATACATACATAATACACACATATATACATATATATAATCTCATTCGTACATAAATACATAATACATACATATATACATACATGCATATATATACTTACATTCATACATAAATACATAATATATATATTATATATATATATATATATATATATATATATATATATATATATATATATATATATATATATATATATATATATATATATATATATATATATATATATATATATATATATATATATATATATATATATATATATTATATATATATATATATTTATTATATATATATTATATATATATATATATATATATATATATATATATATATATATATATATATATATATATATTATATATATATATGTATGTATATACGTCCATTCAAACATGCTTGTAAAAATTGGGAAATAAGTAGATGCAAAAGTTAAAACCTAGATTGAAAAATAGATAATTTTAATGTGGATATACAGAAAGATTGATAAATAAGTAGATAGCTATTTAGATAGTTAAATTGATAAACATAAAAATATTGAAATGTAAAGAAACAAGTTAATTACTAGATTGAAAAATAGCTAAATATAATATAATATAGATGGTTAGATAGA
>SEYY01008791.1:0-2500 GCA_009176605.1 Armadillidium nasatum
ATATATATATTATATATATATATTATATATATATATATATATATATATATATATATATATATATATATATATATATATATATATATATATATATATATATATATATATATAATGGGTTGCTGAATATTTCTTAGGAATTCAAAGTTTCCTCATCTGTTCATCTCGATAATAGTTTTAAATTACAATTTCAAATAAATAGTAATAGAACAAATGTTTGTTAAATTTGTAATAATCAAATTTTACTGTTTAAAGGTATATTCTGTTGCAAATACATACATACATATATATATATATATATATATATATATATATATTATATATATATATATATATATATATATATATATATATATATATATATATATATATATATATATATATATATATATATATATATATATATATATATATATATATATATATATATATATATATATATATATATATATATATATATATATATATATATATATATATATATATATATATATATATATATATATATATATATTATATATATATATATTATATATATATATTGTTCCCGTTACTATCCGCAGCAAGTATAATGTCTTCAGGAATTACCTTCGTCTTCAAACTCCACATATTCATTAAACTTATATTTCATTTTGCAATAGTGCAAAATTTATTCTTCTCAGCACCAAATCTCAGCTCTCCGTTGCAATAATCTTTCTGATTCTTTTTCCTCATCCCCTTTTTGTAATTTTCCAAAAGGTATCAACTGTAACTTTTCTTCTTCCTCTTTCCCTGTTCTAGTATCTTCTGAAGTACAACTGCCGTTTTGTCTTCCTCTAAAGTTGAATTCTTCGTACAAACTTTTGCCTATAATTAAACCTATTATTCTGGTGCTATTCCTACTCCTTCAACTACCCCTCCAACTCATTTATGCCTATAATTGTAATTTCTTCTAAAGACGTAATTTGTGCTCTCTCTGAACTTAACACTAAAAAGGCGTTCAGTACGGTTCTGATGGTATCCCTCTTGTGGTTCTCAAAACCTGTGCTTTCGAGCTGGTACCCTTTATTAGTAAACTGTTTCGTCTCTGAGTAACTACTCCTGTCTATTCTTCTTGTTATTTAATCTGAGTTAAAAACGAGGTTTCTCTCTGTTTCTACCTATCTCACTTTTCCTCTAACCTTTTTCCCTTCCAAGGTTCTGATACACATTAAAAGTACGATTTAAAGAGTTCTTTTTAATTCTTCTAATCTTATCTCAGGAAGGCGCTATGCCTTTCGTATCAAACGCTCTACTGGTGATCTTCTTTCCCTTCTTTCTGACTCTTGGTCCTCTGCTCTTCGAAATTTCAGTGAATATTTTGTTGTCATGCTGAACATATCAAGAGCTTTCTATAGAGTCTGGTTCAAAGTTTTGATTTCCAATCTTCCCTCTTTCGGAATGAATCATTTTCACTGTGACCTTCTCACTGACTCCTTTCGGGTCGTTCTATAGCAAATGTTGTAGACAGACACTGTTCATGCTTTAAATCTAATGATAGTGTTGTTCTTCAGGGATTTATCTGTTCTATCTCCAACACTTTTTCTGCTTTTCATTAATAACCTCTTTTTTTGCTTCATCTCATATCCACTTTTATTCCGATGACTCCATCTTCCATTACTCCTTTCAGTTTGAAAAACGCCTCGCCCCTTCCAACAGCAGTCAATAGTCGTAAATTGATTAGGAACAGAAATATAATATAATTGGAGTCGAGAAAACATGGTCGTTTTCAATGCTTCAAAAACTCAGGTTCTCCATCTCTCTATTCGACACAACTTTCCACCCAACCATGATATCTTCTTCGAAAACACTCAACTTAAACCTTCACCTCTACATAATATTTTCAATGTTCCATTTTTGCGTGATCTTCCTTGGAAAGATATCATTACTTCTCTTTCTAAATAAGCTTCTAATAGGTTAGGTGTTCTGAGACACCCTAAGAAATTTTTCACTCCACTCCAGTTGCTTGCTCTGCATGGAGTACGCATCACACATTTCGGTTGGTTCCACTTATACAACTTCATTTGAAAAGGTGGAGTTTACGACTTTTCGTTTTATCAACTCTCCTGTTCTCACTAATTCTCTTCAGTCTCTTTCTGCCCGTCGAATTGTATCGTCACTCTCTCTATACCAACGCTATTTCAATGAACACTGCTCTTCTGAAGTTTCCGGTAGCATACCTCCTCCACTGAGAAGGGGCTGCATGACTAGCCTTTCTACACAGTCTCACCCTTTCTCTGTCCAACACTTTGAACCCAGACTTAATCGCTTTGTTCAATCTTATATATACTATACTGTTAAAGGCAGGAACACACTTCCTTTATCAATTTTAACAACTTTCTACAACTTACACACCTTCAAGCTTAATGTATCGTGACATGCCGGCCTTTAGCTTGAC
Source organism: Armadillidium nasatum (assembly GCA_009176605.1). Classification (NCBI taxonomy): domain Eukaryota; kingdom Metazoa; phylum Arthropoda; class Malacostraca; order Isopoda; family Armadillidiidae; genus Armadillidium; species Armadillidium nasatum. Next base: position 2,414 of record SEYY01008791.1, read on the forward strand.
TACATTCCCGTTTATTTTTCATAACTCTGATTGAAATTTTATTATGCCTCTGGCCTTTTCTCACCAAAAGTGATATATATATATATA
>SEYY01008791.1:17500-20789 GCA_009176605.1 Armadillidium nasatum
TATTATTATTATTATTATTATTATTATTATTATTTATTATTATTATTATTTTATTTATTTTATTATTTTTTTTTTTATTTTATTATTAATTATTATTATTTTATTATTATTATTATTATTATTTATTATTATTATTATTATTATTAATTATTATTATATTATTATTATTATTATTATTATTATTATTATTATTATTATTATTATTATTATTATTATTATTATTATTATTATTATTATTATTATTATTATATTATTATTATTATTATTATTAATTATTTATTATTATTATATTTTATTTAGTATTAAGTAATGCTAATCTCAGATTAACTCTCTTTTATATATATATATATATATATATATATATATATATATATATATATATATATATATATATATATATATATATATATATATATATATATATATATATATATATATATATATAATATATATATATATATATATATATATATATATATATATATATATATACATATATATATATATATATATATATATATATATATATATATATGTATATAGTATATGAGAGTGTGTTTCATTCTAATAAATATAATAAAATTGATGAAAAATCTATATTAGGGTTTCTTATTATTGAACTCTATGCCAATTACATTAGCTAGAGAGGAAGAAATTATTACAGAAATCATGCAATTAAAAATTCTAATTATCAAGACTATTTTTGCAAATTATGTACATTTAATGACTGCACAAATACTTACGATAATGCTGTTAATGAAAAAATTCTCATCAATTATTATGATTTATATAAATTATACATTACTGAATATCGAAAAGTGAAAAATGCTACTATATATATATATATAATATATATATATATATATATATATATATATATATATATATATATATATATATATATATATATATATATATATATATATATATAATATATATATATATATATATATATATATATATATATATATATATATATATATATATATATATATATATATATATATATATATATATATATATATATATATATTATATATATATATATATATATATATATATATATATATATATATATATATATATATATATATATATATATATATATATATATATATATATATATATATATATATATATATAATATATATATATATATATATATATATACATTTAATTATTTATTTCACTTTCACCTTTCCCACTTTCGTGGAATGGTACCCGTCAGTTCTCTCATAGACTCATACAAACATGCACACATTCACTTTACCTCACTCCTCCTCAACAACGTTATCTATATCACTCTGTTATCCCCAACTCTCAGACCGTGGTCTAAATTGAGGCCGCTTTCCCTGTATCTCACTCACTCCATTCATCCATCTTTACTTAGAACTTACTCTCACTCTTCCTCCCTTAACATCGGATCTGAATATTCTGTCTATCATCCTGTCTTTATCCATTCTGCACACATGATCAAAGCACCTTAGAACACCCCCTTCTGGTCCGTCTATCATTCACTTCCTCTTTCTACACATCTTCCTTATTCTTTCGCATCTACTCCTATCTACACTTTTAAAAAAGCATATTGCAAAAAGTCCAATCATCTCAAACACATTCAATCTTTCCTTCTCCTGAGCATTCATCATCCATGTTTCACACCCATGTATTACAAAAGCCAAACACATATGCTCAAACTTTCGAAGCTTCATTTTCTTTGTTATTCTCACATTCTTCCTTATTTCCCTTAATCCTCCCGTCACTTTCATTCCTTCTTCAACTCTATCCTTTATTTCTAATTCCATTCTCTCCTTTTCCACCCACCAAAATTCCCTGCAGATATTTCAACTCTTCACCCTCTTCAAATATCTCTTCCACCTTTACACCTCTCCCCCTTTCTCCCCTCTCACCACTACATCCAAAACCCAATCAACATTACTTTACTTTTTGCTGGATTTATCTTTAATCTCTTGTTTGCAAATTTACACACAAATTCTTTTTTCACCAGACTACGCTACTAACATGCATCATCTGCAGCAGCAACATTTACCTCTCATTCACCCACTAAACTTATATATATATATATATATATATATATATATATATATATATATATATATATATATATATATATATATATTATATATATTATATATATATATATATATATATATATATATATATATATATATTATATATATATATAATATATATATATATATATATATATATATATATATATATATATATATATATATATATATATATATATATATATATATATATATATATATATATATAATTTATATATATATATATATTATATATATATATATATATATATATATATATATATATATATATATATATATATATATATATATATATATATATATATATATATATATATATATATATATATATATATATATATATATATATATATATATATATATATATATATATATATATATATATATATATATATATATATATATATATATATATTATATATATATATATATATATATATATATATATATATATATATATATATATATATATATATATATATATATATATATATATATATATATATATATATATATATATATATATATATATATATATATATATATATATATATACATGGAAGTGATCAATCATGCACACTCCATGAAGCATATCAACTGATTTTAGATTTTCCATCACAGGTTAATATGTTTAGTCTTATGGAAAGAATAATTTACCAAAGAAATTACTGTAAGAAAAGTGACCTCATCACGTGTGTATTTCCATGAGTGCTTTTCACTGACTTTGATTTCGTTTCTCATTATGTCTAGTTTTCTTTCTTTCTTTCTTTTTTCTTTCTTCGTTCTTTCTTTTTTATTTCTTTCTTTTACTCTCTATTTCTTTCATCGTTTCTTTCTTTCATTCTTTCTTTCTTTTCTTATTATTTTTTTTCTTTCTTTCTTTCTTTCTTTCTTACTTTCTTTTTTCTCTTTTTTTTTTCTCTTTCTTTCTTCTTTTTTTTTCTTTTTTTCACTTTCTTTCTTTGTTTCTTTCTTTTCTTTCTTTCCTTTTTCTTTTCTTTTCTTTCTTTCTTTCTATCTTCATTCTTTCTCTTATTTCTAAATTTTGATATAAACTATGAAATATTTTTGCTTACAATAATAAGAAATTTTTGACTTCAATTTTAAAATTTCATATATATATATATATATAATATATATATATATATATATATATATATATATATATATATATATATATATATATATATATATATATA
>SEYY01008792.1:0-2500 GCA_009176605.1 Armadillidium nasatum
TGAGATGTAGTCATCTATGGTACGAAAATAGAGATAGGTTAATTTAAGATAGCTTAGAAATGTTATGTAGACATTGAAGCAATATTTTCGTAGAGTCATCATGAAGTTTACTATCTATATACTTTCCCGAATGAGTGAACCTTCAAGAAATAATGTTTGTTCTTGAAGACTTGGAATGCTAAGTTGAGAAGAACAGAAGAAATAGAGACATACCTATTATCCCTGTTATATAAGAGTACGAAAAATGTTAAAAGCTGTAGATGATTATTGTAGTCCTGAGAAATATGTATTAGTAGTGAATATATAGTTTAAAGTCTCATTCATAACATATGTAAAATGGAAGAATAGTATAATGCTTGTGCTGAAGATTACTTTATTAAAGAAATATGAGGATCCGTAAACATACTATACTAAGGTTAGGTTATGTTCCAACGTGAAAGGTTACATTTGTAAGGTAAACAATATTGATTTGATTGGTAAGACCTTCGAAGTCAAATTTGTTAGGTTGTTGAGATTAGGAGTGATGAGCTTAAAATATATTAGCTTGAAAATATAAAATGTACGTTTCTTGAAACATGAGCTAGTTATGTAATGCTGAATTTTGTATATTACTTATAAAATGCTTCGTATGTTCTGTGAAACATGTCGAAACAATGCAAACTTTTACCTATACTCTCATGCCGAAATATATAATTACTATCGAAATAACATGAAAATAACTTTTTCATTTTAAAATGAAATATTTATTGTACAAAATATAATTAAAGTAAATTGAAAGTAATGTTAAAAAAAACAGCTCGTAACAGTTCAAAACATGAAAATAAATGTTTTTTCATGTTTAATGTGAAATATTCACCTCGTATTTGAAATATGTTAACTTGAAATGCATGAATCGCTAATGTTAGTAAAAAAATACAGCTCGTAACAGTTCAAAACACGAAAAATTGTTTTTTCAAAAATTTGTTTTGATATTTAAATTATTACATACAGCTAACATAAAATATATATATATTATATATATATATATAATATATATTATATAATATATATATATATATTATTATATATATCATAACTACCGAAAGAAGAGAGAGAGAGAGAGATAGAACATAATCTTGAAACCACGGAAGTCAGCGAACACTAATTGCATCATAAATTGTTAAAACATTGTAGAGTGTAGACGTATACGAAGACCACCTCAAAAAATATTTTCCTCTTTCGGCACCTCTACTACATATACTTCATAAACCCATGGGGATTTCTAATTTTAGCCGGAATTTATTAAGTTTTATTAGAGCATTATATATACGAATAAATCCACGGATGACGTCTCTGCTCCTACTCATAATGCAAAAGGAAAATTAGTAATATTATGCGAGGCTGATAAAGAACTTAATCATCGTATACAGCTTACGGCAACTTTGAAAGAGGATACAGGAACCATAAACTTTGAAATAGTGTTACTGGAGAATATGGCGTCTCCTATTCTACAAGGTTTTATTGAGAAATCCTCTTCTAATAGTGATAAAACCTTTGTGATTAATATGACACGTTAAGAAGAAAATAACAAAAGTATATTATCATAAAGTTCTTACTAAAATTAGAGATGTAACAGATTATAAATTAACTGAGAGTGAAAAAAGAAATATATTAAAAGACATATTAGAGAATATAATTCGTATTACAAATAATATTCCAGTTTCAATACCTTTTCCCGATGGTGAAGATGTTTGTGGTTATTAAAATAAGGTATAATATGCATCATGTAAAGAGATTGTGTTTTCCTGTACAACCACCTAATTCTAACTTGTGCAGTTATTGTATAATTTTAAAATTACCTTTTAATTATTAATAATATATTTAATATTAAAATTTTTATGTGAATGATTATATTGTTAGTAATTACCTAATAGATGATATAAAATAAGACATGTGTTTTACATTCCTTTTTTATTTTTTATATTTCATGTTTGTACGTATACATGTGTGTGTGTGTGTGTGTGTGTGTGTGTGTGTGTGTGTGTGTATCCAAGTATTCAGAGACAGTGGGCTAAAGTGTAATGGTATCTAAGATATAAGTTTATACGGGTGACAAATAATAATAATAATAATAATGAAGGAGCTGTTATGGCCAATGTTAGTAAGGAGCTGTCTGAAATCATAGTAATAAATAAGGTTAGTTTATGAAAACCCTTAAGAAAATATCCGAAGTGTGAAAATACAAAGTTTTTACGACTTAGTTATATTGAATATTGGTATCGTTCGAAAGTAAATGAATGTTATTAGTTATCTTAACCTCGATATTGATAACGTAGTTTATATGTTGACTAGGATTGCTAAATTAGAGAAATCCTATGTTTGATGTTGTCCGAGTCCTTAGTATGAATGCATGTATTGTTGATATATTGGTATCTTAAGCATGATAGTGTATAAAGAACCATAAGAAAATAGTTGAAGTGTGAAAATATAAAGTTTTTACGAGTTAGTTATATTGAATATT
>SEYY01008794.1:7500-12500 GCA_009176605.1 Armadillidium nasatum
TTTAATTTAACCTTGATTGCGATTCATTCCCAACTCTGGTGGAAAAATAGCAATTTAAAGGGAAAAATAAATATGAAAATACAAAGTATAAAAAAATTTGATAACATTTTAATAAGTAAGGAAACGATTAAATCTGACGAGCTGTTCTTACCTTATCATCAACAAGATAAGAATTAGTAAGTGTTAAGTTGTATTGAATTTGATAATACGCTGCTTTAGCCATGGAAACAACGTACATGCATTTCCTCTCTCTCACATGCTGTAAGTAGATAGAAATATTAAACTCTCTTGGATCAGATGAAAGGTAGAGAGGAACGTAGTTTTTCTTAATTATTTCAGATAAATATTTGTTGTTTGTGTTCTTGAAACCAAGAATTTTTAGAAAAACATCTAGGGCACAAACTCTGTGAACAGAACAATTAATTATTACAATTAATTGCTGCTACACTTCTGCCAAAACTACTACAACAATAACTGATACTACTAATTATAACAATTATGAAATTATGAAATAATAATAAAAATAATGACAGTCCGATGACTACTGTAAGTAAGAAGTTACATTTACAAATCGTGGCTAAGCCTCTCCTATCCTACTTTGGTTAATTGCCACTATATGTGTACTGCACTCAATGCTAAATACGTCACACAGCACTGTACTTCTAAATTAGCGCAACGATAAATGGGCGCTGTCAGGAGGAGGCAGCTGCCCCTCCCCCTTAGAAACTATTTATTAATACTTTTATTTATGATTTACAAATCAGTTTAAATGTAAATCTGCCATTATTTGGCTTGCTTAAAATAGCGAAATAAAAAATATCTTTCTTGACTTAGCTAGATTTGACTTTTCTTGATTCTATTATGTCGAATTTCAATAACAATATTTACAATTTGGTCGGCAAACTCTATGAACTTACACGAACTATATATATGTATATATATATATATATATATATATATATATATATATATATATATATATATATATATATATATATATATATATATATATATATATATATATATATATAGGAAAAGATTTATGGATAATGCAGAAATCTAAGGAGAAAGCTTTTATTTTAATAGCTTTACATAAGGAACTTTAACCAAAAACGATTGCTATATAAACCAGAATTAAATCAGAGAGAAGGATAAATACCGAAAGAGTTAAGTTTACAAATTAAAGAATGTGTCGATATGTCTAGTACCAACAACTAAAATGCCGAAGTCCTTATGAATAAGAGAAAGAAGATCACTAGTAGAGCTGCATGGTTTAAGCTCAGAAGCACAAGTTTTGAGAACCACAGAAGGAATACCATGAGGACTCCATGCCTTCTGAATGGGAAGATCAAAGAGAGCAGGAATAACCCATTTTGAAGATATTAAGAATGAATGAGTTGGAGGAGGAGGAATATCTCTAAAATCGTCTAACGTGGATTAAGTTGCATGGGTTTGAGAGTCGAATTCACCTTTTGCATAAGACAGAGCAGCAGTTACTAAAAGAAAAAGCAAAGTTAGAGAATATTTTTTGCATTTTGTACTAAGAAAAAAGATAAACCAAGGTTTCTTAAATTACCTCTGTTGGACTTTCAGTGCATGCCGAGGGATCTTGTACGAAAAAGCAGTTGTCAATTCAAGAAAAATAAAAAAAGTGAGTCTTATCAGTTTGTAATATTGAAATCTCAAAAACATTTCCTCGCAGAAGGTGGAGATGTTTCTTGTGGAAGAATTGAAGAGACTGAAGGAGGTACATAAACAAGAAGACGAGGAACTTAGACTAACGTTAAAACTAACGAACCGAAAAACTTGTAGGAGCTCTGTAGGAGAAGGAATTTTGAGAGCTAGTGGGAAAAGATTCTAATCTCACTGACAGAGTGAAGACCCTTTCCATGATATATATATATATATATATATATATATATATATATATATATATATATATATATATATATATATATATATATATATATATATATATATATATATATACTCATGGGAAAGATGATTATAGTTGAATGTAGCAACTATGATACGATGCGAGGCACAACATGGCCTTCACCGAGCTTCATAGTATTTTTTTTTATCTTCTGGATCGCACCTGATCACTGAAATTTATTTTGCGTATTTCACCGTATCAAAATGAATGCATCATGAATCACACTCGTTGCGTCTGCCAACTCTCTTATGCAATGAGCGTAATATACCTTTTCCATTGATGATGGTGTGTATTAAGGTTAAGATTAAGAATTTGTTTAGTTACTGCTGGCTACCCTTAAAAATGAATTGCAATGCTTTCACTATTAAAGGTCACCATTTTAACTAAGGTAATGTTTTAAATGCCATCAATCTATTTATCGTTTTACAGATATACACTGAGTCTAATATATCTTTGTCATCCGCGCATTAGTGATTAGGTTTCAGAACCAGTTTAACAGTTGCGAATTAGGCCTAAGGTATCCTTTTCCACTGTATAGCTGTTAATAAAGGTTATCAAATGGAGGAAAAGCATTAATGCATCTGAAGTTCTCGTTTTTTTATGATTTACATCTCAATTTTAGTATTACTTTGGTAGCCCTTTGAATACATTTGATTTTTTCTATGTCCATTTTGAGGTGTGGATTCTAAATCTAAACAGCATATTCTAGATAAAATCTAACTAACGTCTTATAAAGTATAGTTATATTTTTCGATTTTTTAAAAATTTCTGGTAGTAAAAGCTAATTTTATTAGCTTTCTTAACAGCTTCATTATATTGTTTTGAGATTTAAAATCCTTAATCAGCTATTTAAAATTTTTTCATCACTGACAACTATGATAACTGAGTCATCTGTTAGGTAATCATATTCGCTGTTGTTTTTTTCATTTATCACTATATCTAATTTCATATGACATATTTTTGACTAAATCAGTTTAAAGTGTATGATAATCTTTCCCACAATTTATACTGATTTTAAGTTTCGTACCGTCTGCAAATTTCTTAAAACATTACCACCAATTACATTGATATTTATAGTAAACATTATTATTCCTTGAAAAGGGCCTAGAGCACACTTATGACATTCTAACAGTCTGAGCACTAACCATTTTTATTTTTGTCAAATAATCAATATCTTTTATATTTTGAAAGTTTTCCCTGTATTTTATGAACTAAGATTTTTTAGTAACCTTTGATAGTAAACCTTACCAAATGCTTTATAGAAAGTCTAAATAAACGAGCTTCATTGGACAATTTTTTTTATGAAATCTTCATCGTAAATAGCTCATTGAAAAGTTCTACCAAATTTGTTAAGCAATAATCTTTCCTTTAAAGTCGTATTGAGATTTAATAAGCTACTCATGATCTTCATAATACACATTCAATATATTCATTATTATTGGTTATAAAGTTTTGCCGACTATAGAGGTTAAACTATAAATGAAAACAAGACATTAATTTGAGATTACCTTTTGAGGTTTTCTAATAGTGCCGAGGCAAGAACATGGTCCCGGAAATATAGAAAATCATTTATTATTCCAAAATTGGACAAATTAAACGTGGGAGATTGTTAAACTGAGAAGTGGTCTCCTTGACAGATAACCTTGTATAGACATATAGAAAAGTATTGAAGATAATATAATCCCATTTACTGGAGAAGCATAAGGTAACCAATGTAATAGTAGCACTATGGATCTTATTCTCACACCTAGAATGGCGATTGGAGAAAGGTCATGACAATTAAAGAGAAAACCTGCAATGCTTTTATATATTTGGAAAAACAAATTGATTTCAAAACTAAAAATAGAGAGATTGTGAGGAAAATTATGGTTTGAATACAGGGTGAAATAAATTTAGAGAAGCTTTTGGACACGTACGAGAAAGATAAAAGTAGTGCGAGAACTGCGTTTGAAAACAAAGATTGCATCACCCGGTCAGAATTAGAGCAAAGCAAGAAAGTTAATATGTATTATTTTGTGCATACCTGGACACAATAAAATGGAAAGTGAGTTTGAAGTTGCCATTTTTTTACAGAGACAAAACATTCTGTAAGCTAATGACGGATAGTGTTGGTGTCTGAAAATGAAATTCGAGAGATTTTGTGATACGTTTATCAAAGCAGATTGAAAAAAAATAGATTTAGCTTGCATGTGGATAACTTAAAAATTATGATAGTGAGTAGAGAGGAGGGAGGATGAATGTGGAAGTCACCTGAAAGAAAGTTAAGAACCTGAAATGATATACTTTACCTGTTGTAGGGACGTATTAGGAAAAACAAATGGGATGCACGGTGATTACAAATATACTGTAAATAAACGGAACGCCTTAACAGTAAGAGAAATAACCTCCAACATAAGGGATATACAGGAGGTAACCGTAAAAATGGTAATCTTGGAACGTGTACTAATGCCCAAACTATTGTATAGGAAAGAGATTATGAGCACAAAAAAAGAGGGAGGGGAAGGGGAATAGGACACAAACAGCAAAGAAGAAAATATTGAGATTCAAAGCAACAAAGACTGGAAGATATTAATAAGAGAAAATAAATGAGTAAAGTCTATCATAAAATGCAAAACATGGAGCTAGGCCGAAATAGTGGTAACACATGAAAATAGTCGGAATCAGAAGGTAGCTAAGAGAAAGGAACAGAGGGTTAATTAAAAAAATTAAATTAAATTAGTAAACTCATAAACCTACCCTAGGTCTTTAAATGTTCATTAAAATGTTTAGAAAACAAAAAAAAAAATGAAAAACAAATTCAAAGAAACTAATACTAAGTAAAAATATTCTTAATTCTACTTAAATTTAAAATTTGTTCTGTAAATGGTTGACATTTTTAATGTTATACTTGCTTAATATTGCTTGCTGCCATTTCTTTTAAGCTTTTAACAATAAGAGGATAGCTAGGATACGTCAAATTCGACAATAGTGTTGAGGAATAAGCAGTTGTTAAAATGAATATCATCAAGGCCCAAATTCCAATAAATAATTTCATCCACAAAGATGAATACTTGTTCACGATATT
>SEYY01008795.1:0-18862 GCA_009176605.1 Armadillidium nasatum
TATCTAGTAATGTTGGGTGGAAGGTAAGGGTGTGACGGAAAAAGGAATAAAAAACAGAGTGGTAAAATTAATGAAATTATTGTGGGGCCTAAGAAAAGTATGGAAGAAATGAAAAATTTCGAAAGAAATAAAGATAAGAATGTTTGAATGTATGTGTTCACCTTCTGTATTGTATGTGTGTGAAACATAGACGATAAGTGCTCGGTCGAGAAAAAGTTTCAATATCTTTGAGATGAAAGATTTGAGAGCGATATATAAATTGAGAAGGAATTGATAGGATTAGAAATGAAAGAATAAGGGAGATGTGTAAATAGAAGAAGGGTGTAATTGATAGAGAGGAGGAGGATTTGTTAAAATTGTTTGGACATATGGGAAGAATGAAAGAGAACAAAATGGTTAGCAAGGTACGTAGATCCGATGTAGATAGGAGAAGGGTAGGGGGATTGGAAGGCCGAAGTGAAGATGGATGGATAGAGTGAGATTGATTTTGATGGAAGGAATTTGAGTTTAAACGAATTTAGAAGATTTGTGGAGACTGAGATGGAGGGGAGTGGTGAAAGCGTTGAAAGGTAAGAATAGTTATGTTTGTAAGGGAATTGTGGCCGGCACCACCTCACGAAAGTGGGAAAGGTGATAGTGAATATATATATATATATATATATATATATATATATATATATATATATATATATATATATATATATATATATATATATATATATATATATATATATATATATATATATATATATATATATATATATATATATATATTATATATATATATATATATATATATATATATATATATATATATATATATATATATATATATATATATATATATATATATATATATATATATATATATAATATATATATATATATATATATATATATATATATATATATATATAACATCCGCATCTGCATCCGCATCCTCATCAAAATTAACATCCGCATCCGCATCCGTATCCGAACTTTTCGAAAATTCAAATCCGCATCCGCATCCGCACTTTCCGAAAATTCAACATCCTCATCCGCATCCGCAAAAATATCCGCATCCGCAAATTGGAAAATATGACATCCGATCCATCACTAATATATATATATATATATATATATATATATATATATATATATATATATATATATATATATATATATATATATATATATATATATATATATATATAATATATATATATATATATATATATATATATATATATATATATATATATTAATGACGCAGTAAGTGGTGAAGAAATGTGTGCAGCTGCTGGTGCTTATTACTGTGAGTTCAATGAACTGTGCATAACAAGTCGATTTGCAGCCACTACTGCAGCCAAAGCTATACAGAAATGTTCTAATTTCAGTGATGAAAATGTGATTTATTCATTAGGAACAACAGCTCAGGCTAATTCACAACGGGCAAAGGACTGTAAGTATTATATATATATAATATATTATATATATATATATATATATATATATATATATATAATATATATATATATATATATATATATATATATATATATATATTGATTGTTGGTTGCCTGTCCGCTTGTTTATTTGGTTGTTTGGTTGAATGGTTGTTCGTTTGTTTGTTTGCTTGTTTGACTGTTTATTTGATTGTTCAACTGTTTGTTTGTTTTAATGGTTATTGTGTGTGTAGAATGGCTGGAGTTCACAGGGGTGGGTTTGATATACACTTTAACAATGTAGGTACCTTACACTCAAATTTAAGCTCTGAGGAATTCCATCTCTCTAACTCTCATCCTAACCTTTTGCTCTTGTCTGACCCCAGATAACTAAGAATTCTTTCTGCAACTTTTTTAATATATCCAACTATAAATTACTTCATAATTTTCGTTCTAATGGTGGAGTGCGTGCCTACGTAAACACCAACACTCCAGTAACCCGTCTTGTACATCTTGAATCTCCTAATTACGATGTTCTTTGACTTTAAATATTTATCCCTGCCACTACAACAATCGTGCTTCTGCTACTGTTCTCCTAATAGAAAAGATTCTCTACGTTTTTTGAGAATTTAACTACTTCTCACGAGACGTTACATCTTCACATCCAAATATTGAGATCCTCTATTTAGGAGATTCAATGTACACAACACTGAATAGTTGTGTTTCTCTCATACTGATACAGGAAGGGAGGAGTCCAAATCATTCAGCATTCTCAGCGATCTAGAGCAATTTATTAATGAACCAACACACATTCCGGATCGTCTCAACCAATTCCTAAACACTCTTAACTTATGCTTAGCTACTAGTCCTTCTCTCTATAAATAAGCTGCCTTAGCACTTATTGGTAAATCTGACTACAATCTAATTACTCTTAATTTTCATTATTTCTCACCAACTGCTCCACCCTGCCCTAAGAGTATCTTCTGGCATTTTGATCGGACTTCAGGTAACTATCACTGAAGGGACTGCTTTTTCTCTAAAGACGATTTGATCTTTGCCAATAAGGTGGAGGTCGTGATCTTTGATGGGATGACATGGTTCATTCATTTTTCATCTAAATCTTTTCCCCTTCAGATTCCATGGCTCGATTGAGCTTGCTCTCGTAACATTCAGGCTACAGACATCGCTTATCGAGTGTGTAAAAATTCTAATTCTCTTATCACCCTTGCTAAATTTCATTTTGCTCGGACTCGTTGCAGGGATAATCTTCAACAAACAAAGCGAACTTTCAACAAAAGGTGTGCTGAGCTTCTAAATTCTACTACCGATAAATCTTTCTGGCCTCTTGCCAAAAACATCTCTAACAACTTCTGTAAATCTTCCTTTCCTCCTCTTATTCACTCTGATGATTCTGTTGCTAACACTCCAACTGAAATGGCTAATCTCTTCGGCCTCCTGTTCTCCTTTAATTCAACCCATGATGACTCCAGCAATCCTCCTCCTACTTCTTCTCCTCTCAGATGTCCTATGCCTTTCACTGTTACTATTTTGATCATAGGCATGGGCTTTTGACATATATGAACGTAAGGAAGTAGGCAGCGATGGCATTTCTCCCCAAATTTTAAAGTAGTGTGCTTCTGAGCTTGCCCCGTACCTCGATCAACTTTTCTCACTATGCCTCAAAAGTAGTACTTTCCCTCAGTGTTGGAAGCGCGCATTGGTCCACCCCGTTCCGAAGAAAGGTAGCAGCTCTGATACTTCCAACTATCGCCTAATAGATCTCACTTGTATTCCATCTAAGATCTTTGAAACCATTCTTAACTATCATTTATTGGATTATCTTGAATCTCATACCCTTCTTTTTGATCGCCAGTATGCCTTTCGTCGTTCGAGGTATGCTAGTGATATACTTTCCTTTCTTACAGACTTATGGTTTTCTGCCATTAGGAAATATGGGGAAACTTGTGTGGTGGCTCTTGACATATCTAAGGCATCGGACTGGGTATGGCATGCGTCACTGCTTTCCAAGATCACCTCTTTTGCTCTTCCTCCTTCACTTTGCTTATTTATGTCTAGCTTTCTTTCTAGTCGTTTTATTTCGGTTTCTGTTGATGGGGCGGCTTCTTCTTCCATTTCTGTCAATAGAGGTCTTCCTCAGTGTTCTGTCCTGTCTCTTACTCTATTCCTACTTCTCATTAATGATCTTCTCAGCTACTCAACTAACCCTGTTCATTCATATGACGATTACTCAACCCTCCATTTCGCCTACTCATTTCAAACCTGCTCCCTTTTTGGCATCTAGAATTTCCTTTCGTCTTCATCTTTCCAATTCCATTCTTACACATCTGGATAGAATTTCTCAGTGGGGTCACTCAACCTTGTAAAATTCAACTCTTTAAAAACTCGACTTATCGAAAACTTCCTATCAACGACATCTCCTAACTTTTCTATCTCCTTCGATGGTTCTTTCGTCTCTCCTGTTGACAATATAAAGATCCTTGGTCTTAAAATAAATAAAAAGAAGTGTCTTGGAAACCTCTTATCACAATGGTTACTAGGGGGCCTCAAAAAAGCTGAGAGTTCTGTTTAGACTGCGAAAATTTTTTTCTTCCTCACAGCTACTCCAATTATAAAAGAATCTCATCGCCATTGTATGGAGTACTACTCTCATAACTGTGGTGGGTCAGGTTTCACCCATCTTTTGAATAGTGCCGACTCAAAAGCTAGGAAACTTATAAACTCTTCCGCTCTGACTAATTCACTTGACTCTTTATCTTTGCGCTGCGACGTTGGTTCCTTGTCCCTTTTCTATAGGTACTACAGCGGCAAATGCTCGAGGGAACTATCCACCCGTGTACCTCCACCTTTACGACGTCCTCGCAGCACAAGGGATGCAATGTTTTCACATGAATTTTGCCTGGACATAGGCAACTCCAGGCTCGTCCTCTATTGTGCCTCCCTCTTTCCAGCCACCTCTGTTTGGTGGAATTCTCTCTCATCTTTATTTCCTGCTGAATATAATCTCAATTACTTTAAAGCCCACGTCTGTGCTCATCTGAGAAATTTGCTTTAGGTGAGAATTGTAGGATATTTCCTATTATTTTATTATTAAGGCCCCCTCTTTAAATAGGGTTTTGACCGTGAGCGGTGGTGATGTGTAATATATATATATATATATATATATATATATATATATATATATATATATATATATATATATATATATCAGTTGAGACAGCTTCATTCCTAAAGAACCTTACTCTAATTAGAAAGGTTAACTTAGGGTTTCCACATGCTCAGTTAATCTTGAGCATTTGGTATTTCAGAACAAACTAAATTTTACACATTTTTATTTGAAATTTCAATCAAAATATAATTTCCTTAAATATATTTAAAATAATTTGAATAAAAGAATAAAAAATAAAGTAATAATATAGATATTGAAATAACAAATAAAAAAAAAAAAGCTGGACTATTCTGGAATAAAGGAATTCTTTGTTGGGTGAAAAGGACAACAGAAAAAGCTTTATCACTGAAGGATGGGCAATGAGTTTTTATATTTAAAATTCCAATATCCTAAGATCAAGAAGGGAAGACGCATGATGAAGTGCAGAGAAATTAGATGAAGAAAAAGGGTGGGTATCTCTATGATCTTTTATGGTAAAGTGTTCAGGAGAGCAAAGAGGAAGTTAGTTCTAAAAGAAATTAATCTTTAATTTTAGACAAGTTCTTCCAACATTCGCCGAATTAAAGCTTACTCACTTTAACAAAGAAATTAATGAGACTGTGTAGACGAGTGTTTTGCAAGAGCCCTTCTTAATAAAAGAAGTATGCGATGGGGGAGTTCAGAAGATCAGTGTTCATTGTAATTGTGATAGTATAGAGAGAATGACGAAACATTTCGACGAATAGAAACTGGATAGAATTAATGAGATAAGCCCTAGACTCCACCTTTCTCAGGAGAGCTGAATGAGTGAAATCACCCATATTTCTGAAACGTACCTTTGTATATAGCAAGCGACTTGAGTGGAGTGAAGAAATTACAAGGGGGCCTTGGAAAATCAAGCCTCTTCGAAGCTTGTAAGAAAAAGAAATAATGTGATTTTCGCAGAATAGAGTATGAGAAGAAGAAACACCAAGAATAATAAGGACATAAGGACAGACGAAGGTTTGAATTGTGCTTTATAGGTGTCGTAGTTGTGTGGAAGGTTATGTCAAGTAGAGAGATGGAAGAATTAAATTTTTGAGTCATTGAAAACGACCATGTTTTCTCTGCCCCGTTTTGAAATATGAGAAAGATCAAATTTTAGTTGCTCCAAGAATATTCTCCTTGTGTCGATTAACTGCTGTTTGGAGGGGTTTCTCTCATACTGAAAGGAGAAATGAAGAGTGTAGTATTCGGCAAAGGGGTTAATAAATAAGTAATGAAGGTAATTGATGAAATTAATATAATTAATGAAAAGTTGAAAAAGTGTTGGGGATAGAATAGAACAATGAGAAGCCCCATTGTTCATATATTTAAAGGATGAATAGTAGCCGTCTATAACATCTGCTATAGACTGATCAGAAATGAAATCAGAGAGAATGTCACAGAAAGAAAAGAAGGATACATACCGAAAAATGGAAGTTTTGTAATCAAAAATTTTGCCAGACTCAACAAAAAACTTTCAAAATGTACAGAACAACTCCAAAAGATTTACTAAATTCCCAAAGAACAGAGCACTAAGAGTCGGAGAGAAGGAAAAGAAGATCAACAGTTGAGAGTTTTTTCACGAAAGCCATTCTAACAGTCAGAGATAAGGTTAGAAGAATTGGAATGTTCATAAATGTCCCTATTTGGACAGATTCGAAAAATTTAGAAAAATCGAAGGTTAAAGAAATGAGACAGTAGTTGGAGGTCTTATTTAATAAAAAAAGGCTAGGAATTTATTCATAAATTGAATCTAAATATATATATATATATATATATATATATATATATATATATATATATATATATATATATATATATATATATATATATATATATATATATATATATATATATATACATACATTAATACATAGGTTTAAGTGTTGCAATTCCCGCATCAGGAGCAAGTATGGATGCATTGTTTTGGGAAGGATTTTTAACTAATCTACAAAATGATGAATGTTTTGCCTTTTCTATGACAATAGATGGAGACGAGTACATTGAATTTAGAAGCTCTGGACAAGTTGATTGTACAGAAGAATATGCGTTTTTCTGTTTGGGAATTTTGAAATAAATTCGGTTTTATTTGTTTTATATACTTATAAGTCATGTTTAGTTTGAAGAGATTTATTTTATATTAGATTTCTACCTAACCCGTTTTAAAAAAAAAGATCTTTGCTATTACTATATATATATATATATATATATATATATATATATATATATATATATATATATTATATATATATATATATATATATATATATATATGATCAAAGTGTAAATAAGTAATTAATTCCAGCATTATAAAAGTTTGGATAACAGAAGTGTGAGAGTTTCGTAAATTATGACGTAATTTTAAGCAATTTGAGTCAGTGATTGGTCAATTGATTTAAATCTGCAACTTTTATCTGGGAACGTCGAAAATATGATGACGTCATATCAACGTTTCTTCGTTTGTATGAATTTGGGAAGTAGGAACCTATGTCATAATTTATGTCAGGCAAAACTGCAATTCGATTTCATTACTAATAATATTTATACTTTTATATGATCAATAATATTTTTTGTTTTTTTCGGGTAAATTTTTGTGTTCTGTGTTAAATAAAAGTCTTCTTAGCATTTTTAATATTATATGAATTAAAAAAAAATGAGTAAAATATTTTTAAAGTGTTTATAAAACTTTTGATCAATTTAATAGTTTTAACTTATCCTAAAATAAAAGACGTAACAAATGTTTGTAATATTCAATACAAAATACTTAAAATGCAGAACCGAAGAACTGATCTATTTCTTCTCTCATCATTCATCTATTCAATTAATTAAGTAGTACATGCATAACGATAACTTCTCCAATTGTGGAGTTGAGATTGCTCAAAATCAATGAACATGTTAAAGTTTAAAAACTCAAAAGGAAAAGAAATATCTCAAATGAGCAGTTTCTTCTCGAAGTTAAAAAAACAATATCATAACCTTCTTATGGTTCTCTTCGGGCTCTCTTCCATAGCCCAACTCTCTGGTTTCTTCCAGAGGTCAGCATCGATTTCCATCTATCTCACTTTGTCCTAAAAAACACGACCAATCTATCTATTTTCTCATCTGGGACATCTGCTATTTTCTTAGCGAGTCTTTCACTGAGTCCTTCCATCTCTTTCTGGATCTTCTCCTTGGTCTGGTGCCCTCAGATCTACATACCTATCTTTTTCTAACCACTTTTCACTCCGGCATTCTTTCCAAAGGTCCCTACCGTTTCATCCTTGCGGTATCAATTTGTTAATAATCACCTCTACATAATCACTGATACCCTCTTTTTTTCATTTTCTATTCTGGTCTTTCCTGCAATAGCTTAGAACATTTCTTTATAAAATCCATACCATTACTAATACAATTTTCACCTCTGTATCTAAGAACCTATCTGGCTTACAAAGTTTCTATTTGTGAATATGACCTTATAAAACCTACAACAGAACCTATGGACATTGTTTAGAATTCATTACCTCCTTCTCTCTGTTCAGAGCTTCCTGTTATTCTCCTATTTCCGCTTTTATTACTACCGCGTCATCCGCGTGGACTAGTGCGTGCTCTTTCTTCCTTAGTTCATATTCTCCTGAGACAAGCATCAAGATATAGCGCAATGAGGATCAGATACAATATACTCCCTTGTCTCACTCCTTTCCTCATTCCAAACCACTTCTCTTTTCCCTCTCCTCTCACCATTTGTATTGGTTCTTCGTACATACTTTTTATACTTAGGATCAAACCCTCCGATATGTCCTACACTAATTCCTCCAATACTCTCCAGTCTCTCTCCCTATTTATCCTGTCCAGTGCCTTCTCTAAGTCTATAAATGTTACGAATGCTGTTTTATTCCAGTCTATGATCTTCTCTGTCAGTATCTTCATGTAAAAAATTAAGTCTGTCGTACTTTTTCCAGGCCTGAAGCCATGTTGCCAATATCCTATCTTATCTTCAACTTCCGTTCTTAACTTCTCTCCAAAATTCTTTCATATATTTTACTCGCCTCTACCAGCAACGCTATTCCTCTATAATTTCCGCACTCTTTTTTTTACCTTCCTTTTTAGCACTGGACAGATTATTGCTTTTCTTCATTCCTTTAGTATTTTTCCCTACCTCCATATTTGGTTTAATAATGTTGTAACCTATTCGACCACTCCTTCACCTGTTCTGAATAGTTGAAATTTTCAAGTGAAAACTTCTGCGCCAACGTTATTTTATGCGGATGTTTTTTAATAACTACTATGTAAAATATTAAAACATGTGAATTCTGGTTTAATAAAAAAGCGTAGACTTCCATAGGTGCATGGTAAAATGAGTTAAGAGAAATAAACATATTCTTTAAAAAAAATTTCACCAACTGGGCTTACAGCTCTAATATTTTCGCTGTCATATTAGTTTTCTGTAGCTCTATGATGTGATTTAATGAAAATTTTGAGAAATTTCACAATTGGTTCGAAATGTTTTCCTTAACAGTAAGGGTACCCTCTTGTGGGCTTCACCTTCCATTTGGAAGTGAAAAATATTCCTAATTTCAATTTTTTCAATATTTTATTAGTAAAATCTCTGCTGATTCCATATATTTATGTGGAGTCTCATAATTCCAAACGGCTCATGAGAAAAAGACTTTTCAAGAAACAGCTGTTGAATGACTAAATTTTTCAGAGTAAAGGTCCCTCAAAAAATTTTTTTTTTTTTTTAATTTTTAAAAACTTTTTTCATATTTTTTTAGAAAACTGTCTCCTGATTTCAAATATGTTATTAGTTATTCATAATTCCAAATGGTTACTGAGATATGACAACTCTAATACAGAATGTTGCTCATAGACAACTTTAAGAATATAAGTTTTTGGCAATTACCTCGAAATGGACTTCTGAGACAAAAATATTTGCCAAAAAGAACTGAACTCATAGATGCTTTTTCTCAAACTTTCCATGTTAATTAGAGAGAGTTAGAAGAAGATATTTCTAAAGTTTGATAGCTATTAAATCACCGATTTAATAAAACCTTCACTTTAAGGTCAAAATTTTTAAAAAAATAAAATTTTAAAATTTATGATTTTTGGAAAATTTATGAGCAAGAGCCAAACTATCTAAGCCATCAGATATTATAGAAGTTATTCTTACATTTAATTCCTAAATGTGTTTCCAATTCTATAAAAAAAATTTTAAAAATAGATTATTACAGATGTTATGACTGATTTAATGAAAAAAAGTCACAAAAGGCTCCCCATGGGGCTCAGACTCCCATTAAAAATTTTAAACTCATAGAATTTTGCGTTGTTGAGAAAATAGCTTTGTTAATAGTTTACTCCTTAAATCTGCATTGTTTAATCAAAGAAATTAATAAAAAAATTATTTCGAATTTGGTAAACCTTTGCTAAAACTAACTTTGCAACTTTAATAAATTGGTAACTGATGGGTTTGAAGCTCTTTTCTTTCATCATCTGATTGGGCTTTTATAGTTACAAAATTAAAAATTTAAAAAATAAATAAATATATAACTAAATATATTATCGTCCAATTTAGTAAACCTTTATTACAACTGATTTTGCAGTGGTAACAAATAGGTAACTACTAGGTTTGAAGCTTTGCTTTTATAAACATTAGATTGGAATTTTATAGTTTAATAGAGATGATTTTATGAAAAGTACGAAAAATTTCCCTTTGGGTTCGAAAATTTGTTCTTAAATTAAAAATAAAATGCATTGTCCAATATTTAAATTTTTTTTTTCAAATATTGAACTTCAATTACTCAAAATATTGCAACGATTCAGAAAATGTGAAACGATCATCTCATTTACTTTACCGTAAAAATTCTAATTTACATAAGCACACTAATGCACGCCTTATATTTTAGCTTTTTGCACTCATTTTAATTTCAAAGCAATGTATTATTAAAAATAATGTTAACTTTTGAAAAGCGTATAGCTTTGAAATGAAAAGAGATTGAGCAAAATTTAGAATATTTATCTTTTAAATCTTCCTAATATCTTAGGTCTTATGAAAAATAGGAACCTCAGTCTAATACTGCTTCAATATTCCTGCTTTAAACGATATTTTGGGGAACATCGGATAATTATTAAGGAAGTTAGGTATAAAATTTCAAATATAAATGCTTCGTTTTCAATGATTGCTCTCTCTCTCTCTCTCTTTCTCTCTCTCTCTCTCTCTCTCTCTCTCTCTCTCTCTTTCTCTCTCTCTCTCTCTCTCTCTCTCTCTCTCTCTCTCTCTCTCTCTCTCTCTCTCTCTCTCTCTCTCTCTCTCTCTCTCTCTCTTTCTCTCTCTCTCTCTCTCTCTCTCTCTCTCTCTCTCTCTCTCTCTCTCTCTATATATATATATATATATATATATATATATATATATATATATATATATATATATATATATATATATATATATATATATATATATATGCGTATGTGTAATATACTTATAAATATTAATTATACATCTAAATGTGTATTGACATCACCTCTCCTATTATATCTTTTGAAAAAAAGAAAAAATATTAAAATTATCCTAAAACATTATAATTTATTAATTAAAAATAAAATTATGATGAGTAACGGTAATAAAAACTTGGAAAAATATAGATAAACATAATATAATAAAAATCTGAGTTTCTCATCCAACTCTGTAAGAAAATTGCATCAACTAAAGAGTTAATTAAGGTCTGGAAATTGGTCATGATATGGAAAGAAAGAGACAAGCAAAATTTTGAAAACTCATTAACAATAACGGTCCAACTTCTGTAAACAGGAACCTCAGTCGAATACTTCTTTCACTATGTGACAATTTGCTCTAATATTCCTACTTTAAACGATAATTAACTAAAAAATTTGTACGGTTTTCTTTGAAGGTGTAAAAATAGGTCATGAAATATGGAAAAAAGAGAAAATCAAATTTTTAAATCTCTTTAACCAAACATAACATTGAAACTCCTGTAAATAGAATTGATCTTTGAACATATTATCAGTTTGTATTGTTTTTCTTTTTGTAAATGATTTTTTTCTTGAAAAATGAGTTATAAAAATAAAAAAAAAATAAAAAAAAGCAAAAACAAACAAACATTCGCTAAAAACAAAAGTTCCTTGTCAAAATTTCAACTCCTACCTTGATTTATGAAAATGTCTTTTATAACTACTATCGAAAATATTAAATAAAGCAAGTACTTATAAAAAAAATAGACCTTCGTAGGCGCATTTTAAATTATGTTAAGAGAAATTAACATATTCTTTAAAAACTAAAAATTCGATGACTCAACTTGAAGTTCTGATTTTTTCACCTTTATATTAGACTTTTATAGTTCTATAAAGGTGATTTAATTTGGAATCCGTGTGGTAATGTGAATGAGATGCCGTCATCACATTTTCTTCGTTGTTCAAATATTTTTAATAATTGATCATTGAAAATTTGAGGGAGTGAAAATTTGAAATTTTTAAAAATATATTTCTTTGAAGTTAAAGGAATATGAAAGCTAAAATATGATGCCTGCATTTGTGTGGTTATACAATTTGTAATTCATAATATAATGTGAATAGGATAATGGTTTTACATTTCAAGAGTCGCTCCAGTATTTTGAATAAGTGAACTTTGTATATTTGAATCTTTAAAAATATTTCACAATAATTTAAAAAATTTTAAAAAAAAATTTGAACAAGGATTTTTTTTAAATTTAAGGACAAATTTTCAAACCCAAAAGGAAATTTCTCGTAATTTTCATGAAACCAAGTCTATAAAACTATAAAAGACCAATCGAATGATTAATAAAACAAAGCTTTAACCCAGTAGTTCCTTCTTTATTTCAGTTGCAAATTAATGGAAGCAAATATTAACCAGTCTTCATATTACTTTTTTTTTATTTTAGGGCAAATTTTAATCCCAAAGGGAAATTTCTTCGAATTTTCATTAAGTCATCTCTGCAGAACTATAAAAGATCAATTTAATGGAGAAAAGAGCAGAGCTCTCATCGCAATATTTACCCAATTATTACAGTTGCAAAGTCAGTGTTAACAAAGATTTACCAGATTGAAAATACTTTTTTATTTTAATTTTATGTTCAAATTTTGAATCTAAAAGGAAATTTCTCGGAATTTTCATAAAATCATCTCCATTGAACTATAAAAGACCAATCTAATGATGAAAAGAACAATGCTCCAAATACAGTAGTTACGTATTTATTACAGTTTCCAAGTCAGTGGTAACAAAGATATACCAAGTTCGAAATTCCTTTTTTTTTTTATTTTTAAGAACAAATTTTCGAACCCATTGGGAAGTTTCTCTTAATTTTTATTAAAACAACTCTATAGAATTATAAAAGACTAAAATAATGGTGAAAAGATCAGACCTCCTGGCTTAGTGGGTGAAATTTCAGTTTTTAAAGAAAATGTTAATTTCTTTTAACTTAATTTTCCATACACCTTCAAAGATCTATTTTTTTACCAGAATGTATTTGCTTTAATATTTTACATAGTACTTCTAAAAAAAAAATACAAAAATTTCCGTTGGAGTTAAAATTTTACATGAAAATTTCAATGATGTAATTTTAGTTTTTAAAGATTTTGTTTTTAATTTTTTTAGCTCATTTTTCATGGAGAAAAGTATACTTTTGAGATTTAAAAATCTTTTAGAAAAAAAAAAACTGTACAAATTGATAATATTGTCAAAGATTTATCCGACGGAGGTTCCCATGTACAGCATTTTCAATGCTATGTAGGTCAAAAAAATATTTCAAAATCTGATCTTCTCTTTTTCCATATTTTATGAACTATTTTTAGATCTTCAAGTAAAATAGGATGAACTTTTGAGTGAATCATCGTTTTGAGCAGGAATATTAGAACAAACTCGACATATAGTGAAAGCAGAATCCGAAGGAGGTTCCAATTTACATAAGTTGCACCATTATGGTCAATGAGATTTCAAACTTTTGTTTCTCTACATTTCCAAATCATGATAAATTTTCAGACCTTAATTAATCCTTTAGTTGCGTAACTTTTCTTACAGATTTGGAAGAGAAACTCCGTAGATTTTTAATTATAATTTATTTATTCACATTTCTCAAGATTTTATTAGTTACCCAATATAAATTAATTTTTTTATTAATAAATTATAATATTTTAGGGTAACTTTCATATTTTTCTTTATTTCAAAAAATAAAATAAGAATTTTGGTGACAATAAACATTTAGATGCATACACACTATTTATATGTATATTACACGCACAATTATTAGAACTTTTGGTTGAGCCACGTCAGAACGTTTACCAACTCACTAATATTATTGCCAATTAATTCAGAACTCTGAATATGACTTGAATAAAATTATTAAATGTCGTTGGTCCAATTCTCAATAAATCAATGTTTTTATAAAATAATTTTACGTCTTATGCTTTTCTTATTATACTTCACTTTAGAAGAAAATATTTTAATTTCTCAACATGTATTCTAATTTCAACGTCATCTCACATACTTTAAAAATATGGGATCCAAAACGTCTTCAGGTTTCAATAAATACACCGAAATCCAATCTTTCATTATCATCTAAAATGCAAACGTTTTTCAATGATTTTTAGTTTTATCATATCAAGATCCAATTCATATTCTGTCTTCAAGCATATTTTAAAAATTAATTCCTTCATTTTCTAAAATAATGTCTAAATAAATCTTAATAAACCATTTATTTCAATCTAATATTACAAAATTTCTCAAACATTTTCAAGACTTACCATATGATAATCTAAACCGTCTTGAGTGTATGGCCATAATTAAGCAAACATATTTACAAACAGCCTTTCTCAATCAAATTTCCTAATATATTTCAAATACGTTCTATATATATATATATATATATATATATATATATATATATATATATATATATATATATATATATATATATATATATATATATATATATATATATATATATATATATATATATATATATATATATATATATATATATATATATATATATATATATATATATATATATATATATATATATATATATATATATATATATATATATATATATATATATATATATATATATATATATATATATATATATATATATATATATATATATATATATATATATATATATATATATATATATATATATATATATATATATATATTATATATATATATATATATATATATATATATATATATATATATATATATATACTCCTCTGGTGGGCAAAGGTCAGAGGCCTATCAATATTCCTCCAGAGTTGTTAGGAAAGTCGAAAACATGGTCAAATTAAAGGCCAACATGACCTGATACACGGCGTTTAAAGGGGGCTACGTCATAGGAAGTTGGGAAAATAGATAAAGGAAGTGTGTTCCAGACTTTATCAGTAGTAGGGTTTGCTGTCAGAGCACTCAGACACCTGAGTTTCAGTTAAGAACAAAAGATGAGGTCTAGAAGAAGAGAGGTGGTGTTCGACAAAGTGGAGATTAGAAAAAGACTGCAAATATTGCAGAAATTAATGAAAAAGAAGAACGTGCACCAGGGCAATCTGGCATAGAGGTCTTGGTGGCGCCAACCCCATCAGCGGAGGCCACTAACTCCCAAGTGGTTATGGGGATACTCCCAAGAGTAGATGAGGGGCAATATTTGGAATTCGCCCCTCTTGGATTCTCCGAGAGTTTTGCATTTTGATTAATTTAATAGGTAATGTAAGTATAAGCGTTTGTAAATATTGTAGGACACATGTGAAGAAGGAGGAAGGATGGAGCATAAGCACTCCAATGTGAATCAAGGGTACACTAGAGATCCTCTGAGAAGATGAAACGCGAAAAGGAGCGAACCAAAGGGCAACGGATTGAAACGGGATGGTCTAGCCCATTCTATCACTCCGTGGGTTATGCCCAATGGGGGGGTACTTGCATCGCTTCGGACGGCGCTACGTCCTGCTCTCTATAAATATATATATATATATATATATATATATATATATATATATATATATATATATATATATATATATATATATATATATATATATATATATATATATATATATATATATATATATATATATATATATATATATATATATATATATATATATATATATATATATATATATATATATATATATATATATATATATATATATATATATATATATATATATATATATATATATATATATATATATATATATATATATATATATATATATATATATATATATATATATATATATATATTAGAATTATCTTATCATTTGTCAGCTCTGGGTTTATTGAAATATGACTTTAAAGAATTCACCTTTGAAATACGTCGTTACAAAATCCTTTTTTTGAAAAGTGCGTATTAAGAAATTTCGTTCAATCGCCTTTTTGAATTTTGTGTGAAGAGTTGTGTTAAAAATTGCTTGCGTTGTTAAAATATTTCGTCGTCATCAAAACTATTTCGTAAAGCTTTTTTATCATCGCACATTTTTCGTTAAATTCTTAAAGTGATAAATTTCTTGCTTTTCATAATATTCGTCTTAAAGAAAATTTAAAGCTTTTGGAAGAATTCGTTTTTGTAATTTGACTTGATTTAAACTATTATCAGTGAGAGCTAGTTTAAGCGTATTTCGTATTCAAAACGCGTTCGTTAAGTTCACCCGGGTGGAATATCGGAGTTGTGTGAATAACGGATAAGCGCAGTAACTGGACTTTTACCTGTAATAGAACTATAAACTACTTGGCTCGAGTTCTGGAGAGGGAAATTACTTATTTCTACTTCGAACTGAAGGGATCAAAATTTCTTCAAGAAAACAACTTCAAAATTGTGTCATCTTAACAAGGTATGTTTTCTTTTTAAGTTCAATTTCTCTGGAACTCTGAGCTGACATTCGAGTTCTTTAAATATTTACACCATAAAATATTTAAAAGTTAAAAAGTAAAATTCGGGCTAAAGTATAAATTCGTACTTGCTTATATTGGAAATTGCAAAGCTACATCTTCATAGCTTTCAGGTCGTTCAAACATCTATACAATTCCAATATAAAAATTGAAGAAATTTTTGTGGAAATTTTGTTTGCGTAGATATTTTAAATTTTTTTGTTAAATTTCCAAAATTCAAATCTCTATTTTGAGCGCGAACCTTCGACAAAAGCTCTCGACATATCGACACTTTTTTTGGGGAATTTTTTTTTGAAAGCAGTTTTGCATTCGTAAAATATTTACAAGCATAATTAGTGGTTTTTTGTTACTGTTTTCCTCATAAAAAAAAAAATATATATATATATATATATATATATATATATATATATATATATATATATATATATATATATATATATATATATATATATATATATATATATATATATATATATATATATATATATATATATATATATATATATATATATAGTAGTAGGGGCGAGTGTGTGTCAAGTGACATTAGTATCTGTCACAAAGATTAGTGATTGATACACAATATCGGTATCAGCCACACATATCGGTATCAGCCACACTTATCGGTATCGGCAACATAGTATCGGTATCGGCGTCACATATCGGTTCAAAAAGAATTTTTTGTGCAAAAAATTTTTTTTTGTGCCATATTTTTGGAATCCTGTGATTTCAAACATATTGAGGTCTGCCGATTGTATCGTATCGTATCGAAACACACGAGCGGTGACTCTGGAACGAACCCTTTCCCCAAACAGTTTGTCGTTTTTCAAGTTCAATTTGAGGTTTTTATTCGAACTCTTTCCTAATATCGAAAAAGACTTGAAAAGGGACAATACTGTTAACATCGTCGAACATAGGGAACGTTTCGGTATACTACTGCTTGTTATCGATTAATCGGAATTTTCTGGAAATTCATTTTTTTCAGGAATTTTATTTTCGAATATGGACATCAGTGCTTTGACATCTGCTTCAGCCCTCCTAGAGGATCTGGAAGGCACTATTTCCAGTGATTTTGGTGAGGAAGATGCCAGCATTGAACCAGAGGAAAAAGCCAAGCTCATGGAAGCGGTAAAAAAGGTAATGGCTCCTTTAAGGATGTCAAGAGGGGTGTTGAGAAGAAAGGTTACCCTTTTGTTGAAACCATTAGTAAGTCCCCCTCCTGAGGGTGTCGAACCAGATATTGTTTCATCGTTGTTGGAAGAAGTTTCTCTCAGGTTGGAGGAGATTCGACAAATGGATAGTGATATAGAGGCTAAGCTCTGCCAGTCGAAGCTCATGAAGTACGATAAAGCCGTACTCAATGAGGAAATAATTGCAGCAGCCAACTATCACCTTCAAATCCAGAAAATCGTAAAAAAGGTGCGCCCTCTAACACCAATTGAACCCCGACATTCGTCATCCTCTAACCATTCAAATGAAGATGCTCTCTCTCGTGCAGAACTCAACCAAATATTGAAGGCTATTTCTCCCAAGCAGGAGATTAAGATACCTGCGCTCAAATGCAGCAATTTTAAAGGAGAAGAGGATCGTTTTCAATTTCGATCATTTTCTTCTCTCTTTCGAAAACACTTTCGGCTGTCGAACTGACATAACTTCTGCTGCCAAACTTCAATATTTAAAAGCTCATTTGGGGGGTTTTGCACTGAGAGACATTGAGCACTTGTCTAATGTGGACGAGAATTATTCGGCAGCTATAAAGATTTTAAAAGATCTTTATCTTGACAAACATTTCATCATCGACTCTCTGTTTCACAAAATAGACTCGGCTCCCATCTTGAATGGCAAGAACTTAGATGACATTCGAGCTTTTATATCTGAAGTTCGTGCATATCTACACGAACTTAAAGAATTTGAACTAGACTTTCTTGAGTTTGGTACACCAGGCAATAAACTTGTCAGCCATTTAGTGGTTGATAAGCTTCCTTCATCGTTTCTAAGGGAGTTGAAAATTGATACAAGGGAGGAGTACCCTTCTGTCAATATTCTTTTCGAACGTTACCATCACGTCCTAAAAACTCTAGAAAAGTTTCAGAAAAGGAACGTTTCGCACTCTTCAGCATCGGCTTCTACTAAGAGTGTGAAGGATAGTAAACCTTCTTCACCTCCTCGCAAAGATAAGAAGTATTCTTCTTTTACTACTGCTTCTTCAAAGAAAAAAGACCATAAGATGTCATCTTCGAAACCATCTAGTAGTAGTGAACATCGACCAGCAGTTGCAAGAACCAGTAGCCCTGTTGCTGATTCCTCCTCGGTGAACTGCAAGATATGTGATGGCAAACATTACATGTCTTCTTG
>SEYY01008797.1:10000-12500 GCA_009176605.1 Armadillidium nasatum
AGGCCACGTGTAGAATCAGTAAAGGAAGCAACTTTTCACTATGAAAGAAAAGCGGAACAAATGGATAAAGAATGGAAGAAATAATACTCTTATGATAATAATACTAATAATAATAATAATAATAATAATAATAATAATAACAGTAATAATACTAATAATAAAAAATAATAACTAATTATGAATATATAATAATAATAAAAAAAAAAAAATAATAAAATAATAATAATAATAATAATAATAATAATAATAATAATAATAATAATAATAATAATAATAATAATAATAATAATAATAATAATAATAATAATAAAATTAATAATAAAATAATAATAATAATAATAATAATAATAATAATAATAATAATAATAATAATAATAATAATAATAATAATAATAATAATAATAATAATAATAATTATAAATAATACGAGAAACAAGGAAAATTAGTACAGGTTAAAATTTCTTTTTGATATTATGTTTAAAATCTTTCAAAGATTTTTATATTTTATATCTATTGGTAGATCGTTAAAAAAGCTTTGCTGATTGATAGGTAATAACTTGTCTCGTTTTTACTAATCTGTAGAATAGAGAATTTATATGTAAGTTATTTCGCAGATTATTATCTCTTTGAATTTGTTTGTTACGGAAGATAGATATTAAGAAATTACAGGCTTTATTATTTATTATTTTGTGCTGTTCTTTTATTAGAGAAAGATTTAGTAAGTGGTGAAACTGTAAGATTTTAAATTTTTTAAACAATGGCTGGGTATGGTCATAGAGAAAGTTTATTAAGGATAAGGTTAAGGATTAAAATAAATAAGGTTAATTAATGAAGGTTAATTAACCTTCTCTGTTACCAGAGAAGGTTAATTAAATCGTAGTTTTCACTTAGTAAACGAATGAAACGTTTTGGCATAATAATAATAGGGCTGATAATAGAGTTTCTAGCAACTCCGTAGATTGACAGGCAGTATAACAACTGTGAGTGTACATGTGCGTAATTTATATTTCTTTTAAATATATAGTTTAATATATATTTTTTAAAATATATAGTTTGACTAATATATACATATATTTCGCTAATTTATTTATTAGTTGATTTATATGTTCTTTAATTAAATTTACTCCCAGTATTTTTGCTTTGAAACTTTGTAATTCCGCTTCGTTTGATTTAATTTTAAAGTTTTCTTTTACACTTTTATTTCTGATAATAAGATATGACCTTTTTTTGTATATTTAATGAAAATTTATAAGAAAATTATCCAATTCATTGCTTTATTTAAGCAAGAACAGCTTTTTGTGAGAGTGTGACAGGATTTTTATCGTTAATTAATATCGATATAATAATATAGAGACAGAGAAAGAGTCATGGGAGTTGAATACATCGTTCAAATATAGGATGAACAATAATGGCTTCAAAATAGACCCTTGGAGAACGATAGTGGTTACTAGCAATATATTAGAGGGAATGTCCCCCAAATTTAAATACTGAGGTCTTCCTGTTAGATAAGATCTAAACCATCGAGTGAGTATCCTTCAATGCCAATTATATTCATTTTCTTCAAAATAATATCATGGTCAATTGAATCAAATGCTTTTGTAAAATCAAGTAATAATAGTACAGATAAATCTTTTCGTTCGATGTTTTTATATATTTTTTCAGTCAGGCACACGATCATCCTTTTCGGAAGCCAAATTGAAAGTCATTAAGGAGATTATTTGAATTAGCGTATTCTGTTAGGTGCTTTAATATTAGTTTCTCAAATATTTTACTAATAGTATGTGTAATTGAAATTGGTCTATAACTCAGAGGAAAAGATCTATCACCTTTTTTGCGAATCGGTGTAACTCGTGTGAGCTTGAACGCATGTGGAAATATACCCATGTGAAAAGAGGCATAACATAGGTCGGCCAGACTTTACATTAGCGGCCATGCATAACTCAAAAAGTATTAATCTTACATTAAAAATGATTATATTTTTGAAATCCTTATGTAATTTTAGGTAAGAAAAATTGGGAAATAAAAAATAAATTCTTATAATAAACTTTGTTACATAAATAAATTTTATCTCTTTCTAAGCCTCGCAAAAATCGTACGCCTGGCAATGACATTTTAAATTTTTTTTTTAGATATTGGAAGACATGGGAAATACCCCAAATCGTCTTCAGGAAAAGTAGTCTACAGTATCATCATCACTCACGGGTCGGTAGACAAATGTTCTGTTTTTTTACATGTTCTACTTTTAAATTATGAACTTATCGTACATTTTTGTAAATTTTATGTTTTTATTTTTTATTTTATTTTAATTTTTTTTATAGTTTTCTTACTGCAAATTACCCAAGGAATTCAAAAATATAACCCTTTTTAATGTACGGTTAGTAGTTTTTAAGTTGTGCATGGCCGCTAATGTAAAGTCTGACCCATAGGTATTTTAATGGGGAGGAAATTATGTCAGCAATGAGTTTGAGGATATTATTGGGAATTGTATGAATGTCACATG
>SEYY01008798.1:0-33661 GCA_009176605.1 Armadillidium nasatum
TCAAATTCGATTTCCTCGTACTTGAAAACTTATAAATCGATACCTCATTCTTCATTATTATTAAAAATTTATCGAAAATTAATGTAAAATACCCAGCGAACAGGAAGCCAAATTATTATTATTATTATTATTATTATTATTATTATTATTATTATTATTATTATTATTATTATTATTATTATTATTATTATTATTATTGACTACTAAGACCATTCCTATAGTTATTATTAACTCGACCGCTTGAAGCGGTCGATGAGACTACCACTACCACAACAACTGTAATTACTCAGTCAAATCTTCTTATCATTCTTTGCTCTTTATTACGTTCATTTATCTACTTACATTAACAAATACACATGTACACCATTCGACCGCTTCAAGCGGTCGCTTTCCTATCCGATTTCTTTTATAAAAAAGGACCATACGGGTATTGAACGCGAGTCCTCTGAATCTGATTCACGTCACTCTAGCCACTGCGCTATGACGACTCTGAGCAAAATTAATTTGGATCTTCTACTCTATTTAAAAATTCAATGTAATTTTTCTCCAACACTTTTTCGATACTAATATTCATTTTACAAAAAAAATTATAAATATCGAAAATATAGATCTTAAAATTTTCTGTACAATTGGTTCTATAAACTTTTCTGTAAAATCTGTATATGGAGCAGAGCAAACCCGCAGCTCGCTCGATCAAGGTTTTCCTGCTCAAGTAATCATCCAGGTTTTTCGGGGAGGACCTCGTAGCCTCCAAGCATCCCACCTCCGGTCTTAAACAAACATTTATAAGTAGTATACAAAACGATGAGCGAGCGAAGCGAGCGAGTACCAGGGCCATCACCGAATGATAGCGAGCGCAGCGAGCGAAAATGAGGGGGTGGCCCGGTACCATCGTTTTGTATACTACTTATATATATATATATATATATATATTATAATATATATATATATATATATATATATATATATATATATATATATATATATATATATATATATATATATATATATATATATAATTTCTGCAACATTCGCCGTTTTCAATCCAATTCCTTCTTTGTTGAACATCACCTCTCTTCATTTAGACCTTACTTCCTATTCTTGACCGAAACTCAGGTGTTTGAGCTTTCTGTCCGCAAACCCTACTCTGTTTCCTCATATTTTCTCATATATGATTCTACTGCCAGGAACATCATAAGGAAGTCAGAAGAGAAGAGATGAGAATAGCATAAGTGAAGACAAGAAAAAAGAAATGAAGAGAGGAGAAGGGTAGGCTGATGGGTCTGAGGGTTCGAGATCTTCTTCCTGAGGTTGCAGAGTTAGTTTGTAGAATTATGCGTGAAGAATGATATTGAATAAAATAAATTTTTTTTCCTTTTTCGTCATAATATTACAGTATTTTTATTTTATTTTATTTTATTTTACACATCACCACCGCTCACGAGCAGATCCCTATTCAATAAGTGGGTGTCTTAATAATAATTTTTTTTAAAAGATCTTACAACTAACGCAAATTTTTTAGGTGAGCACAGACGTGGGCTTTAAAGTAATTGATATTAAATTCAGCAGGAAATACAAAAGATGGGAATGAATTCCACAAAACAGAGGTGGCTGGAAAAAAGAAGGAACCTCAAAGGACGAGCCTCAAAATCCCTATGTCCACACAAAATTCACAAAAAAAAGCATAAGTCAAGAGTGTTTAACAATTGGCTGAGACGATCCGGATGTGTGTTGGTTCTTTAATCAGTTGCTCCAGATCGTTGAGAATGCTACATGCTTCGGCCTCCTCCCCTCCTGTATCAGTATGAGAGGAACCCGACCATTCAGTGTTGTGTACATTGAAATCCCCTAAATAGAGGACCTCAATATTTGGATATGAAGATGTAACCGTCTCGTGAGAAGCAATTAAATACTCAAAAAAGGTAGAAAAATCTATTCTATTAGGAAAACAGTAGCAGAAAACACAAGATTTTTGTAGTGGTAGAGAGAAAGATTTTAAGCCATAGAACATCAAAATTAGAAGATTCAAGATTTACAAGACGTGTTACCGGAGTGTTGGTGTTTACGTAGGCACACACACCACCCTTAGAACGGAAATTATGAAATAAGTTATAGATGGATATGATAAAAAGCTTAGAGGAGGAATTCTTAGATATCTGGAGCTCAGACAAGAGCAAAAGGTTAGGATGAGAGTTAGAGAGATGATATTCCACAGAGGCTAAATTAAAGCGTAAGCCACGTACGTTGGTAAATTGTATAGAAAATCCGCGCCTGCGCACACCCACCATTCTACAGACACAATCACAATTATAACTAACAAAGAAACGACTGGGAACTTTAAACAACATTTGAACAGTCAGATAAACAAATAAACAAGCAAACAGATTAGAAACGAACAACCAAAGAAGCAAACAAACAATCAAACAGACAGGCAAACAAACAATCAGACAAGAAACAAACAATCAGACAAACAAACGAACAAACAAACAAAATAAAATAACTAGAATAATATATATGTTAGAAAAATTTTTACAACGCTAAAATTATATATAAAAATATATAAATATAAAATTGTTACTATTTAAAACAAAAAAAAAATTCGTTAACTTATATTAAATTCAATTTAGTAATTGTTGTTGGTGTCGAAAATTTTACCACAGCAGATAGATAGTAAATTAAAAGAAATTCAATAAAATTATTTCTTTGTAAAGCAACACATTTTTCGATACAACATACTTTCGGCAGTTAAATGGAAAATTAAATATTAAAGGAAAAAAAGAGTTAAATAGAGGTAACTTGTGGTCAATAAGGGATGATTATTTCGTAGCAGTCAAGTCAAATGTAGAATAGTTCTTTGCATGGTTCTTGAGGCTGGAAACCCCTTTTACCAGTTTTTCTTTCTTTTCACGTACGATTGCGGGATATGGTGCCTAGTGGTTAAAGTACAAGATTTACCATCTTAAAGGTTGCTGGTTCGACCCCAATATCAGATAATAATTTCCTATATAGAAATAGTCTGTGAGAGTTTTAGCAAACTTTAAAACTGTTATATATAACTGTATGCGAGTGATGGATTTGACCTTTGACTTTGTTGCCCGTTGCCTGAGTTGTGGGCTGGGGAGTCCTTTGAGATTAACGTCACGATTGTAAATCATGAGCAATTCCAGTGAGATTTCCTTTTGAACCGCCATGACCTACCTAGTGGTTAAAGCACAAGATATCATCTTAAATGATGCTGGTTAGAATCCAGTAGCAGACATTAATTTTCTATATAGAAATAGTCTGTGAGAGTTTTAGAAGACTCTAAATCAATATATATATATATATATATATATATATATATATATATATATATATATATATATATATATATATATATATATATATATATATATATATATATATATATATATATATAGTGAAAATCAAACTTCCACCTCTAATATTCAGGGGAAAGAAAGAACTTAAAACTATTGTGAGACTAGGATTTGAAACGTCAACTTTCTGATTTTGAATTCCA
The DNA here is from genome assembly GCA_009176605.1 of Armadillidium nasatum. Classification (NCBI taxonomy): domain Eukaryota; kingdom Metazoa; phylum Arthropoda; class Malacostraca; order Isopoda; family Armadillidiidae; genus Armadillidium; species Armadillidium nasatum. Next base: position 3,521 of record SEYY01008798.1, read on the forward strand.
TCACCCTACCACTACATCAACTTGATCATCATACCTTAGAATGAGCGAATTGTTCTATTCACTCGCCACGTTTTCGACTTTGAAATCGCTATTATTTTATTGATTGTATAATAATCATCTATTGTTACATAACAATCATGTATTTATGGTTATTACATAATATTAATATATGAATCATGTAATGAGAATAAGGGATCTTCTACTCCGTACAGACATTGTGTCTGTCAATCTTGGATTCGGTATCCACCATCTTGACCACGTGGTATCCGTCATTTTGACCACGTAGTTTTCATTTTCGTAGATTTTCTTCAGCCATTTTTTCACCATTTATTTTTTTCTTGGTCACGTGGTTTCTATATGGATACATACTTGCACACACATACACAAACACACACTCACCTTAACCTGTAACATCATGCTAGTTTTTTTGGCACTTTCTAACATTTTCATGCAGTTTCGAACAAGGAATCCATGTTAGGCCATGTTACCCACTAGTCAAGAGTTAAGTGCCAGTGTCAGCGAATACGGTAGTGAGCCAATCAGGACGCAGGCACTCTCGGTGATGAGGTCACCTACGCATGCCCTAACACCTTACTCTGTGACGTCATGGCACGGGCCATCATGAAACTATGACTGCAATTTTTCTCTTATGACGTCATCAATATCACGTGACTTTGAATCCTCAGGCGGACGAGTGGAATAACAGAATGAGGCGAGCGAACGCATGCATAAACATTCATGACATGATGTCATCATCACGAGACATTTTAATGACAATTTATTTTTAGAGGGAACATTTACCACTTTCAAATACAAATAAAAAATATTATGACGTCATGTCCATATTTTTATTTATTTATCAGCATTCAAGTCCAGACTTGATTCTTTTTTATTTAACTTAAGCAAACATCTCTGTATTTTTCCTTTTTATTTATTTTTAATTTTTATATTTTTATATTTTTCCTTTTTTCTTTTTTTTATAAAAATTATTTGTTATTTTTTCATATTTTTTTCTTTTTTCTTTTTATTTTTGTCTTTTTCTTTTTTATTTGTTTTTTTATTTTTATTAAGAGCCCTTATTCGCTTTTTCATGAATCAGTGTGATAACCTTAAAAATAACAATAAATTTTTAATAAACAAATTTGTTTTATAAATATTTTACATTTTTTAAGAGATATAAAATAATTTATTTTTGCAAAGATTGATAATAAATTTTAAAGTTATATCTTAAAACAAATATAAAGATTGAAATAGGAATAAAACCTATAACTTGAAAGAGATATAGAAAATGTAATGTCTAATAAGTTTTAAAATAATTTGTCTTGAAAAGAAATATAGAAAAATGTAATATGAAATAAGGTAAAAATAATACTTTGAAGAAAAACGGAATAAATATCTAAGAACATGTCCATTGCATTAAAGAAATAGCCATGAAATGAAATTTATATGATGCAATATTAAGTAAATGTTGTCTACACTCGTAAAAAATCCAAATTATGGTATTGATTTTTTATGTAATAAGAATTCATATTATAAATACATTAAGTGTTGTTATAGATCGACGTTGTAGATATTAAACATTTGGATCAGGTATGATAAACACATGGTTTTACGGTAAATGTAAATGAGGCTGACCAAAAACGAGAAATATCAGGATTTGTAGGGTTACATAGTGACCAATCACCTGGTTGTAACTTCATAGGCACATGGTCTCCTTTAGAAGTTTGGTTGCAGTGAGTTAAAGTAAATAAGTATGTAAATGTAGTAAGTCAAAAACATGAAATATCAGAAAGTGATTGAAAAAGATTCAACTAAACACGTAGCTATGACGTCATAGACACAGGAATATTTTGTGTTAACTGTCAGTAAATATAAAAAGCATGTTGAATATCGGGAAAAAATAGATCCAATTATGTCACTTAGTTAAGAAAAATAAAAGAGTTCCACGGTTTATAATTCAAGTTAGGATTTGAAAGCAATTCTTTCAAAGAAAAGGTATGACGTCACATTAATTTATGGTAGTGACTTTAAAACATAAAATCATATGAATATAGTAATTCGAATACATATTAATAAAGAAAATGTATGACGTCACAATATTTACATTCGTATTGGAAAATATGATGAAGATGATGATGATGATATATATATATATATATATATATATATATATATATATATATATATATATATATATATATATATATATATATATATATATATATATATATATAAATAATGATTAAAAAATTTATTGAGCTATGGTGAATTAAGAAATATTTTGAAAGATTTAGTAAAGACAATTATTAAAGGTTCTATAAATCACATGATAGAGAGATGATGAAATGTGTTTGATCATGTCAAAGTGATAAAAGTTTATCAGTATATGGAGATTAAGGTAAATGTTGAGAGGATTATGTAATCATATGCATATCAATATCTATATATTACGTGTTGGAAATATGTCGGTGTGTCTTTGATCATGTTTTAATAATAAAAAGTTTAGTGAACTATGGTGAGTTAAGATATATTTTGGGAGGTTTAGATAAGAAATGTATGTAAGGATCTATAAATTACATGTTAGAGAGATGATGATTTGTGTTCGACCTTGTCGAAATTAGGGATGTACCGATAGTATCGGTATCGGCAGTTTCGGCCATTTTATGGGGTATCGGTATCGGTATCAGTATTGGTTAATATGGCTGATACTTGGCCGATACTCCGATACTCCTTACTTTTTGGGTGAAGAATCATGAGAAACTTTTAGATTAAAAAATAAATCTAGTTTCGATATATAAAAGTTCTAATAAGGAATTCCTTTTAAGCTAGCCCATATAATTCGTCTTCCTAGTATATATATATATATACATATATATATACTGTATATATATATATATATATATATATATATATATATATATATATATATATATATATATATATATATATATATATATATATATATATATATATATATATATATATATATATATATATATATAAGCGGCTCCGTAGCTCAGTCCATCGAGCACTCGTAATAGCAATCGAGAGGTCCAGGGTTCGAGGCCTGGCCGGAGCGGGAAATGTGAGCGATTTCTCCTTGCGCATAGCTCCAAATGACTCAGTCGTTAAACGAGTACATCAGTGGAGTGCTCTTGCCACTGATGCCAATAATCTCCGGCATCCGCGATAGGCCTGGCCCAGCCAGCGGTATCCGCCGTTGGCCCTTGAAACCCAGGGATCTTCCTCGAAAGATCCCACTGACAGGACTTAGTCCTACCTGGGGGAAGGTGATTATTTATTTATTTATTTATATATATATATATATATATATATATATATATATATATATATATATATATATATATATATATATATATATATATATATATATATATATATATATAATATTCGCGCTCACCTTCTTCTAAATCGGAGTAAACTCTCCTTCGCACACACAAAACATTAATACAGACACACTTTAAAGAAAATTAAAAAAAAACAACTAAATGATGGCCTCAACAAAAGAAGCCTCGGAGAAGCCCGGGGGGCGTCTTCCAAATATAGCTCCTCATCAACCCCTTCCCTCATCACCACTTGGGAGTTGGTGGCCTCCGGTGATGGGGCTGGTGCCACCAAGATACAGCTGCTGGATTGTCCTGATGCAAGGTCTATTTTTTTCATTAATTTCTGCAACATTCGCGGTCTGCACTCTAATTTCCACTTTGTTAAACATCACCTCTCTTCTTCTAGACCTCACCTCTTATTCTTGACCGAAACTCAGATGTTTGAGCGTTCTCATAGCAAACCCTATTCTGTTTACTAATACTGTCTCTATCCTCAATTTTCAGCCAAAGTAGGATGTTGTGCATACGTGCGCAACGATGTCATTTGTTCTCGTGTCCCTAATTTGGAATCTTCCGAATTTTCAACCTTTTGGCTTAGGCTCTCTTGCCATTCTACGACTAAATTCATTTGTTCAGTATATATACTCCTAATTCTACTGACTATCCTAAATTCTTCGACTATTTAAGCTCCCAAATAGAGCACATTCTCTCTTCTTCTCCTTTCTCTGAAATCATCATATTAGGTGATTTCAATGTTCCCCACCGCCAATGGCTTTCATCTAGTTCTCATGATACAGCTGGTGAACCTGCCTTCCATTTCGCTATTCAAAACGACCTTGAGCAGTTGGTGCAGCTCTCTACTCGTATCCCTGACCGTCTTGGAGATGAACCCAACATTCTAGACCTTTTACTAACTTCTAATCCTGCTCCTTATATTGTTAAACTCTTTTCTCCTCTGGGTTCCTCCGATCATCTTCTTATCTCTGTATCCTCTTCTATCTTTTCAAGTCTTCCGCAGGAAAGACCCCCTTCTATTAAAAGGAAACGTTTGTGGCACTTCGGTGCCGCAAGAAGGTCGGACTGTCAGTCGTACTTCTTCAATTTCCCGTGGAATGATTATTACTTCCGTGGGAGGGATCCCTCGAAGTGTGCAAAATGCATTTATTTAATCATTACCGGGGTGATTCTCTCTGGCATGGAGGCTGACATTTCATATTATTTCCCTTCTACTAAACCTAACAAACCTTGGTTTAACTCTGCTTGTTCTCACGCTATCCGCCGCAGGGATGTTGCCTTCAGGGATTACTGTCGTCTTCAAACTCCAGAAACTCACGCTAATACTATTTCATTCCGGAATGAATCTATCTTTCGAAACACTAAAAACTCATTCTCCGTGGAAAATGCAATAATCTTTCTGGTTCCTCTTCTTCACGTTCTTTCTGGCATTTTGCAAAAAATGTCAACTCTAACTTTGCTCTTCATCTTTCCCTCCTTTAATATGTTCCGACGGCACAACTGCTGTTTTACCTTCTTTTAAAGCTGAACTTTCTGCTCAAACTTTTGCCTCTAATTCAACCTTAGACGATTCCGGAGCTATTCCTCCTCCTTCAACCCCTCTAACTTAATCATGTCTAAAATTAGAATTTCTTCTAATGATGTCATTTCTACTCTTTCTGAACTTAATACTAAGAAGGCGTACGGTCCCGATGGTCCTCCTGTGGTTCTCAAAACTTGTGCTTCCGAGCTTGCACCGTGCCTCGGTAAACTTTTTCGTCTTTGTCTCTCTACTTCAACCTTCCCTTCTTGCTGGAAACGTGCTGTCATTCAGCCTGTGCCGAAGAGGGGTGACCCCTCTCAACCCTCCAACTACCGTCCTATTTCTTTGACCTCCTTTCTCTCTAAAGTTTTCGAATCTATCCTTAACAGGAAGATTTGGAAACATCTCAATTTTTCTAATCTTATCTCAGATCGCCAGTATGGCTTTCGTAAGAAACGCTATACGGGTGATCTTCTTTGCCTTCTCTCTGACTCTTGGTCTTCCGCTCTTCGGCATTTCGGTGAATCTTTTGCTGTGTCGCTAGACATATCGAAAGCCTTCGATAGAGTCTGGCACAAAGCTTTGATTTCTAAACTTCCCTCTTTCGGTATCTATCCTTCTCTCTGTGATCTTCTCACTGATTTCCTTTCCGGTCGTTCTATAGCCGCTGTTGTAGACGGCCACCGTTCTTCCTTTAAATCTATTAATAGTGGTGTTCTTCAGGGTTCTTTCCTATCCCCAACATTTTTTCTACTTTTCATTAACGACCTTCTCTCTATTACCTCATCTCCTATCCACTCCTATGCTGATGACTCCACACTTCATTTTTCCTTCCAGTTTGAAAAACGTCCCACAAAACAGCAGTTGATATATTCGAGAAGGGTAGCCTTGGAGCAACTAACCTCTGATCTTTCTCGTATTTCAAATTGGGGCAGAGAAAGCATGGTTGTTTTCAATGCTTCAAAAACCCAATTCCTTCATCTCTCCACTCGACACAATCTTCCACACAACTATGATATCTTCTTCGAAAACACACTACTCAAGCCTTCATCTGTTCTTAATATTCTTGGTGTTTCTTTTCTCGTGATCTTTCTTGGAAAGATCACATTACTTCTCTTTCTAAACAAGCTTCTAAGAGGTTGGGTGTTCTGAGGCGCCTTCAGAATTACTTCACGCCACACCAGTTGCTTGCTCTGTATAGTGGTGTTGTTCGCCCTTGTATGGAGTGTGATTCGCACATCTGGGGTGGCTCCACTCATACAGCTCTCCTTTAGAAGTTGGAGTCTAGGACTTTTCGTCTCATCAACTCTACAGCTCTTACTAACTCTCTTCAATCTCTTTCTGCCCGTCGAATTATTGCGTCACTCTCTCTTTACTATCGCTATTACAACGGACACTGCTCTTCTGAACTCTCTCGTCGCCTACCTCCTCCATTGAGAAAAGCTCGTGCGACACGCCTTTATACACAGTCTCATCTTTTCTCTGTCCAACTCTTCGACCCCAGACTTAACCGTTATGCTCAATCTTGCATATACTCTACTGGTAAAGTCTGGAACACACTCCTTTTATCTGTTTTCCAAACTTCCTTTGACTTGCATACTTTCAAACGCCGTGTATCTGGACATGTCGGCCACAATCGACCAGGATAGATCTCTCCCAACTCCAGTGGAATTTGGTAGGCCTCTGGCCTTTGCCCAGCGGAGGAGATATAATATATATATATATATATATATATATATATATATATATATATATATATATATATATATATATATATATATATATATATATATATGCGTGTGTGTGTGTGTGTGAGAGAGAGAGAGGGAGAGAAAAAAATTAAGACATTTTATAATTTTTTTTTAAAAAAAATAAAAAGTCTTAAAAACTAAAAAGTTGGTACAAACTAGGTGAGTAGGAAAGGGAGTCGGTAGGAGTCGCTTAATTAACTGACTCTGACTCTCCATCCCTGTTCTAAACATTTATTATTCCTAACAGATAATATTTTAATTTATAAAATATACTTGGGCACAACCATGAAATACATGACTAAGTATTGGTTGTACAGGGAATGCAATCCTCAAGTTGCCTAGCAGTACACAAATATTCTATCCTATTACTGTGTATTTCTTATAATAATTAAAGTATCGGTATAGGCCTCTTTACTGTTATCGGTACATCTCTAGTCGAAATGTTAAAAGTCAGGTGGTATATGGAGATTAAGTTATATGTTGGAGGGAGGATTTAGGGTTGAATTTAGTTAATTGTATATGAGTATATGCTGAATATTAATGTAAGATCTATAATTTGTATGCTAGATAGATGATGGAATGACTCTGCTCATGCCTTAGTGATAAATTAAGTTAACATTGGAGAATCAAATTAAATGTTGAATAGTTTCGAGGTGAATAATAAATGAAAAATTCTATGACTTGCGTACCAGATAGATACGAGGATGACTTTTTTCGTACATTCAATACAAAAGTGAAATTAAATACAGAGATTTAAATTATATTTTGGAGGGATTAGGGTATGGAGTGCATTTAAATGTTCAATAGATGTTTTATTAGAGGGAAATAGTCATATCTTTGATCAAGTTTTAATGATAAAAAGTTAAATGAGTTATGTCGAAATAAGATATATGATGAAAAATTTAGATAAGAAGTGTATGTGAGCCTCTATAAATTGTATGTTAGAGAGATGATGATATCTTTTTGATCTTGTTAAAGTATTTATAGTCAGGTTGTATGTAGTACTTAAGTCACATCTTGGAGGGATTAGGGTATGAAATGTATGTCAAGTTCTATAAATTGCGTGGTAATAGAGATGTCGGGATATCTTTGCCCATACTTATGCGAAAAATATAAGTTGAAAATAAAGAATTACGTTAAATGGTTATGAGTTTATGTTGAATGTTAATATAAAGTTGTACAATTTGTATGCTAGATAGAAGATGACATGTCTTTGTTCATGCATTAATGATAAAGTTGAGTTAACCTTGGATACTCAAATTAAGTGTTGAATAGTCTTGAGGTGAATTGTGAATGAAAAATTATATAACTTGCGTACCAGATAGATACTAGCATTACTTTGTTCATACATTATATACAAAAGGTAGGTTAAATACAGGGATGAAAGTTATATATTGATGAGGCTTAGGGTGAAAATACATGTAAGTTCAATAAAATATAAGTTAAAGAGATGGCTGTATGTCTTTGATCATGCTTTAATGATAAAAAGTTTAGCGTACTAGGGTGAATTAAGATATACATTGAAAGAATTAGAAAAGAAATGCATGTAATATCCTATAAATTGTATGCTGGAGAGAGGATAACATATGTTGGTTATGTCGAAGTATTGAAAGTATGGCTATGTAAGGAGAGTAAGATTATGTTGAAGGGAAAAAGGTATGAAATGTGTGCCAGAGAGATGTCGGCATGTCTTCGATTATGTCTAAGTGTTAAAAAGTTAGATTGTATTTTGACTTTTAAAGTAAATGTTCTGGAACTTAAGGTTAGAAATGTATATGAAGGATCAATTAATTATATGTTATATAGGTGACCATGAAGATTCAAATTATATATTGAATAGCTTTGGTTGAACAATGAGTGTAAAGTTCTGTAATTTGTATGTCAGATAGATGCTAACATGCCTTTGTTCATGCATTAGTTAAGTGTTTAGATTTATGACTCATACTGAGAGACTTAGAGCGGAAACTTATGCAGTGTCTTTGATAAGTGTTGAAGAAATGTTTGAGTGCAGTGAGAGAGCATGAATACAGTGTAAATTTTAACATTACACACACATAAATATATTTTAGAGGGGAGGAATAATAGCTTTAAATGAGTGTGATGTGTTTGTTAGAAGTAATATTCATGAATTTTGCTTAGATATGTCAAGTATAACAGTGTGTGTGTGTCTTTATGTGTGTGTAATGTTAAAATTTTAAACTAATTGGTTTTAGCTGGTTACAATTGATGTGTATGCGAACAATTGTGTATGTGATTGGGTGAGTGAGTGAGTGAGTGCATGTGTTCATGACTGACTCCTTATACGTATTCCGTACTTTACTGCGTAAATGAGCGAAGAAGTAGGAAAAATTTCAAAGTCCTGCGATTAGGTTAACTGCTGGGGTTGGTTAAAATGACAATTTCATGAATGCGAATAACACAGTGATGTCATCGATGTAGTTATGTTGTTTTGTGTGTTTGTGTGCTTATGTGATAAGAAGAAGGTGATAAAGATTGTATTTGGTAACAGCAAAATAATAAAAAAATAAAAAAATAAAAAAATAAAAAAATAAAAAATAAAAAAAAATAGAAAAAAGAGACAAGAGAATAAAAAGAAAAAAGGAAAAAAGGAAAAATAAAAAAGAAAAAGAAAAAAAGGAAAATAAAAATACAAAATAAAAAATAATTTAAAAAAATGACGAAATTTAAAAAATATAAAAAAAATTGAAAATAAATAAAAAGAAAAAATACAGAAATGTTTGTTTAAGTTAAATAAAAAAAATATGCCTCCAAAAATAAAATGCCACGTGATGACAATATCATGAATGTTTGTGCATGCGTTCGGGCTCCTCATTGCGTTATTGCGCGCGTTCGCGAAAGGACCTACAGCGACTATGGACCTATGGATTCAAAGTTCCGAGATATCGATGACGTCATAAGGGAAAAAATTGCAGTCATAGTCTCATGATTACCCGTACCATGATGTCACATGCGTAGGTGACATCATCACCGAGAGTACCTGCATCCTGATTGGCTCACTGCCGTATCCGGATGTAACCAATGAGGCATCGTATGTTGTCTTACTCTCAGTGCCAGCTTCGCTGACATTGGCACTCCCCTCTTGCCTCGTAGGTTGCTTGAGCTAGCATGTAATTAAGAAAGTACAAGAAAATGTTAGAAAGTGATAAATAAAGCTATCATGACGTCACAGGGCAAGGTGAGTGTGTGTGTGCACGTATATACCCATATAGAAACCACGTGACCAAGGAAAATAAATGGTGGACAAAAAGGCTGAAGAAAATCTACGAAAATGAAAACCCCGTGGTCAAGATGGTGGATACCGGAATCCAAGATTGACAGAACCAAGTCTGTATGGAGTAGAAGATCCATTATTCTCATTACATGATTCGTATATAAATATTACGTAATAACCATAAATACATGATTGTTATCTAACAATAGATGATTATTATACAATCAATAAAATAATAGCGATTTCAAAGTCGAAAACGTGGCGCGTGAATAGAACAATTCGCTCATTCTAAGGTATGATGATCAAGTTGGTGTAGTGGTAGCGTGATGGAATTCAAAATCAGAAGGTTGACGTTTCAAATCCTAGTCTCACAATAGTTTTAAGTTCTTATCCTTTCCCGTGAGTATTGGAAGAGAAAGAAATTTGATTTTCTTTCAATAGATAGCGCTGCGGTCAAGAAAAAATGGCTTGAGAATTCAAAATCAAATCCAAGATGCAGGAAGAAAATCTATGAAGATGAAAACCAAGTGGTCAAAATGACGGATACCATATGGTCAAAATGGCGGAGATAAAGCCAAGATAGCGGAAACCACGTGGTCAAAATGGTGGACAGAAATCAAGAGTAAAAAATCTACAGAAATGAAAACCACGTGATCAAGAAAAAAATAGCTATTGGATGACGTCATAGTCTCAAGATAGCCCATGTCATGGCGTCACAGATTATGGTGCGTGTGCGTGTGTTGATGTGTGTGTGTGTTTTTGCATGAGCAGATGACTTCATCACCGAGAGTGCCTGCATCCTGATTGGTATACGGATGTAGCCAATGAGGCAACGGATGTTGTCGGATGTGATGCCGGATGTCTCCGGATGTTGCCGGATGTCGCCGGATGTGGTGTCGGATGATGTCTTACCCTCAGTGCTAGATATCACTGGCACTCCCCTCAACCCTTAATGCCTGCTGACGCTGGCACTTCTCTCAGTACCAACTGGCACTGACACTCCTTAAACCCTCAGTGCCAACTGGCACTGGCACCTTCTTCATGCCAAGAAGGTTTTGGTCTGGCATAAGTGCCAAGTGCTAGAAATTTCTAGAAATTGCTACAAATTGCTAGAAAAAGCAAGAAATGGCACTCAGGAAAGAGCATGAGTTAGGCCCTGACACTAGCACATGTGGGTTAAATAAGGCTTGGCACATGCCTGGCGGCATGTACAAAGGGAAAAGGGCTGGGATTAAGGGATTAACATAATTAATTAGGGGATTATTCGGATTAATTATCGGATTATCCGATTAATTTGATTAAAAACGGCCCACGAAAACCCATGAAAAGAGGGCTCCGCCCCCCAAAATACCTCACGGAAAGAGCATGGTTTCCCTTCACTTGTCACGCTTTTCCCCTCAGTTTCTCGTCAGTTATATATATATATATATATATATATATATATATATATATATATATATATATATATATATATATATATATATATATATATATATATATATATATATATATATATATATATATATATATATATATATATATATTGTAAAGGGGTGGTCTTAACGTGAATGACTTATTAATTTAGATGGTTAGTAATGAGATTTAATGATCACGAAAAGAGCCCTTACAAATATAAAAATTACATATTCGACTGAAATTCGAGTGGCAAAACAAAACACAAATTTACTTAACATTATTATTTACAAGATACAAGAATAGTGTAGTTTTGGTAGCATAGTTTAATCGAGAGGTCTTCGGAAGCAAAAACAAAAAGAGTTCTTTAACATTTAGAAGTTACTTTAATTATAATAGTTTTACATTAATATTGCAAACCGCTATTACAAAAATAGTCTAATCTAAAATACAAAAGGAGTTTATATATATATATATATATATATATATATATATATATATATATATATATATATATATATATATATATATATATATATATATATATATATATATATATATATATATATATATATTCCAAACCAGTGTTTATAAAAAGTCGACATTTACAGGATTAAGGACTAAATAAGATTCTTTCATCCCTCATTTTTTTTAAAGTTAATTTAGTCAAAATGTTATCTGATAGACCATATAAGATTTTTTTTGTTATATTAATCTTTCAAATGAAATGGAAAACCTGGTCAAATTAAAAGCCGACGTGACCTAATACACGACGCTTGAAGGTGTGTAAGTCATAGGAAGTTGGGAAAATATATGAAGGGAGTGTGTTCCAGACTTTACCAGTAGAAGTACATGTAAGATTGAGCGTAGCGGTTACGTCTGGGGTCAGAGAGTTCGATAGAGAAAGGATGAGACTGTGTAAAAAGACGATCCCACGAGCACTTCTCAATGGAGGAGGTATGCGACGAGAGAGTTCAAAAGAGCAGTGTCCATTGTTATAGCGATAGCATAGAGAGAGTGACGCAACAATTCAACGGGCAGAAAGAGACTGGAGAGAACTAGTGAGAGCAGGAGAGTTGATAAAACAAAAAGCCCTAGGCTGCACTTTCCCAAGGATAGTATGAAGTATGAAGCCACCCCAGATGTATGACGCATAATAAATACTAGAGGTGGACCGGATATCCGCATCCGCATCATTTTTCCAATATCCGCATCCGCGGATATCAGCAGTTGGATATCCGCAACCGCATCCGCATGCGCGGATAGTAAAAAATTACGCATCATGCAATCGATAAAAACTTTCAAAGGCAAAACTTTGTATTGAATGCAGAACCTCTTTCTGAGCGCCATACAGGCAACTATCTTGAAACTGTATTTGAAAAGATGCTGACAAAATGGAAGATTTTATTAAATGAAGTGCACTGCTTAGTCAGGGATTCGGGCACAAATATAAAAAAAGCACTTTCTCTGGTAGGAGTGAAAAATGTAGATTGCTTTGCACACCAAACTCAGATAGTAGTTAAAAATTCCATTATGAGTCAAAAATGTGTATCTGATTTAATAACCAAATGTAGGTCAATTGCTACGCATTTCAATCACTCCGTTGTAGCCCAAAATGAGCTGAAGAAAATACAAACAAGATTAAATGTTCATCCACTTTCTGTCATGCAAGATATTCAAACACGCTGGAATAGTAGTTTGCATATGCTTGAGAGGATGAGCGAAATTAATGAGGCCATTTGCCTTTATGCTTCAAGCAGCACAAAATAAAGCCTCTAACAGCTTACGAAAATGACATTTTAAATAATTGTATTAATATCCTTAAGCCTTTTGAAGAATTAACAAAGACTATAAGTTCAGCTGAATCATGTTTGTCAGATGTGATACCACTTGTTTCAACATTGAAAGTTGTGTTAACAAATGTTATTAAGTCTAAGGGAGTTTCAAGGATGACTGAAACATTAATGAAGGAGATGAACGACAGATTTGAAAACCTGGAAAATGATGATGCTTATACAATTGCAACCTTTTTAGATCCTAGGTACAAAACAATTTTTAAACAACTTGTTTCTCAGAATGCTAAAATCAAATTAGGATGCTTATGCGATGAGATGATAGAAACAGCTAAAATAACGCCTTTCAAGAAAAAGCAAAAGCTCTCAGATACAAAAAAAACAAAATCTGTTAGCTTAAGCATTGCTAAATCAATGAAAGATCTTCTAGCTTCCAGCAGCAATGAAGAATCACAGTCAGAAGTATCAAAGGATACAATATCGATTATTGAAAATTATCTGAAACTTTAGAGGCAGATAAAGACCAACTGGTTTGGTGGAGAGATAAATGCAAAAGTTTTCCTTTTCTTGTTGAGCTGGCAAGGACTTATTTAGCATGTCCTTCAACTAGTGTTGCTAGTGAGCGTCTTTCCAGTGGAGCAGGCCTCATTTACGACGAAAAGCGAACCAAACTTTCACCTGAAAGAGCCCAAAAGCTTTTATTTCTAAAAAATAACTTACCAATTATTAACTTCAAATGGAATATGTGAAACTGTGAAGTGTGAAGGTAATACTGAATTACTGGCTATATATATATATATATATATATATATATATATATATATATATATATATATATATATATATATATATATATATATATATATATATATATATATATATATATATATATATATATATATATATATATATATATATATATATATATATATATATATATATATATATATATATATATATATATATATATATATATATATATATATATATATATATATATATATATATATATATATATATATATATATATATATATATATATATATATATATATATATATATATATATATATATATATATATATATATATATATATATATATATATATATATATATATATATATATATATATATATATATATATATATATATATATATATATATATATATATATATATATATATATATATATATATATATATATATATATATATATATATATATATATATATATATATATATATATATATATATATATATATATATATATATATATATATATATATATATATATCTATTTTCGAAATGGGTGGAGGTTGGGGAAAGAGGTTGGTGGGGTGTTCAAGAGTTGGGTCCCCGTCCCACACCCTGGTAACATAGATTCTGGATATTATATTTAAAATTCCAAAAATTTATGGCAAAAACTCCTAAAAAATTAAACTATCCGCATCCGCATCCGCATCTGCGGATATCCGCAATTGAATATCCGCAACCGCATCCGCATCCGCATCCGCGGATAGTAAAAAATTACTATCCGGTCCACCTCTACTAAATACAGGGGCAAACATCCCTATACATAGCAAGCAACTGGGGTGGTGTGAAGAAATACTGAAGGAGCCTCAAAACACCTAACCTCTCAGAAGCTTGTTTAGAAAAAGAGGTAATGTGATCTTTCCAAGAAAGATCCGAGAAAAAGAAACACCAAGAATATTAAGGAGAGATGAAGGTTTGAATTGTGTGTTTTCGAAGAAGATATAATAGTTGTGTTGAAGATTGTGTGAGTAGAGAGATGGAGGAATTGAGTTTTGGTGGCATTGAAAGCAACCATGTTTTCTCTGTCTTTCATATTGAAAAGAGTAGTTGAATTGTGGAGTCATCAGCATAGAAATTGAAAGGAGATGAAGTAACAGAGAGAAGGTCATTATTGAAAAGCTGAAAAAGTGCTTGGGATAGGACAGATCCTTGAGGAACACCACTATTAATAGATTTAAAGGAAGAACGATGGCCGTCTACAAAAAACTTCTATAGAACGACCGGAAAGGAAATCATAGAGAAGGTCACAGAAAGAAGGATAGATTCCGAAAGAGGGAAGTTTGGAAATCAAAGATTTGTGCCAGACTTTTTTGAAAGCTTTCGATATGTCTAGCGCAAAGCGCAACAGCAAAAGATTCACCGAAATACCGAAGAGCAGAGGACCAAGAGTCAGAGAGAAGGGAAAGAAGATCACCAGTAGAGCTTTCTTTGAGAAAGCCATTCTGGCGATCAGAGATAAGATTAGAAGAATTGAGATGTTTCCAAATCTTCCTGCTAAGGATAGATTCGAAAACTTTAGAAAGTACGGAGGTTAAAGAAATGGGACGGTAGTTAGAGGGTTGAGAGAGGTTCCCCTTCTTCTCAACAGGCTGAATGAGAGCACGTTTCCAGCAAGAAGAGAAGGTTGAAGTAGAAAGACAAAAACGAAATAGTTACCGTACGCCTTCATAGTGTTAAGCTCAGTGAGAGCAGAAATGACGTCTGTAGAAGAAATTACAATTTTAGGCATATTTGAGTTGGAGGGGGTTGAAGGATTAGGAACAGCCCTGGAATCGTCTAAGGTTGAATTAAAGGCAAAAGTTTAAGAAAAGAGTTCAGCTTCAGAGGAAGGCAAAACTTCAGTTGTACCGTCATAAGAAACTAAAGGATTAAAAGAGGAAGCAAAGTTAGAGTTAGTATTTTTTGGCAAAATGCCAGAAAATGCGAGAAGAATAGTAACCAGAAAGATATTGCATTTGCGGCAGAGAAAAGAGGTTTTCGTATCTCGAAGAATAGATTTTGTACGATTTTAGGATGAAATATAAGTTGCATGAGCTTCTGGAGTTTGAAGACGATGGTTGTCCCTGAAGGCAGCATCCCAGCGATTGATAGCACGAGAACAAGCAGTGTTAAATCAAGGTTTGTTAGGTTTAGTAGAAGAAAAAGAATATGGAATATACGCCTCCATGCCAGAGAAAATCACCTCGGTTAAGCGTTCTGCAAACTCAGATGGACCTCTCCCACAGAAACAGTAATCATTCCATGAAAAATTAGAAAAGTACAACTTCAAGTCAAACCAGTTAGTGGCACCGAAATGAAAGAAACGTCTCCTCGTCGAAGTAGGGGGCCATTGTTGCGGAAGACTTGAAGAGACAGGACAAAGTACAGAGATAAGAAGGTGATCGGATGAACCCAGAGGAGGAAAGAGTTTAACAGTATAAGGAAATGGATAAGAAGTTAGGAAAAGATCAAGAATGTTGGGTTCATCACTAAAACGGTCAGGGATACGGGTAGGGAAATGCACAAACTGCTCAAGGTTGTTCTGGATAGAAAATTGGTAGACGAGTTCACCAGCTGGATCATGAGAACTAGATAAAAGCTATTGGCGGTGGTGAACATTGAAATTACCTAAAATGAAGATTTCAGAGAAAGGAGAAGAAGAAAGAATGTGTTCTATTTTGGAGTTAAGATAGTCGAAGAATTTTGGATAGTCAGTAGAATTAGGAGATAAGTAGACAGAACAGATAAATTTAGTTGTAGAGTTCCAAGAAAGTTTAAGCCATAAAGTAGAGAATTCAGAAGACTCCAAATTAGAGACACGAGAAGAGATTACATCGTTGCGTACGTATGCGCAACATCCGCCTTTGGCTGAAAATTGAGGATAGAGACAGTAGGAGGAAACAGATTAGGGCTTGCTGTCAGAGCACTCAAACACCTGAGTTTCGTTTAAGAATAAGAGATGAGGTCTAGAAGAAGAGAGGTGGTGTTCGACAAAGTGGAAATTAGTAAAGAGACTGCGAATGTTGCAGAAGTTAATGAAAAAGGAAGATCGTGCTACAGGGCAAGTCGGTCCAACCAAGTCGGTTGGTGGCACCAACCCCATCACCGGAGGCCACCAACTCCCAAGTGGTGATGAAGGAAGGGGTGGATGAGGGGCATTCTTTGGATGCCGCCCATATATATATATATATATATATATATATATATATATATATATATATATATATATATATATATATATATATATATATATATATATATATATATATATATATTGCTATTTTAATCTTTGTTATACTGTTCATTCTATTGATAGACTTTAGAATTTATTAAAGAAATATTCCGCCGAAACTAGTCAGAATTAGTTTTCTTAGCAAAAATATTTCAGTTCTTTTGGTAGTTAGTATACATATATATATATATATATATATATATATATATATATATATATATATATATATATATATATATATATATATATATATATATATATATATATATATTTCTTAATTTACATTGTCCGTTGGGACAAACTATTTCGTAGATTTTTACTTTATTATATGAAATGAAGTATATTATTAGAGTTGTTTAAACATTGTTCTTGGTTTTTTTGTAATCTGGAAGAAAATTTATCTTTTAATCTTTTATTTCGTTTCAGGTAAAGAAAAGTACAAAGAAGCTTCACCAGATAAAACTGTCATAAATTCTGTTAAATGCATTTTATACGCCTGCAAAAAGTCTTGCATAAAGTCTAAAAAATCTGTTTCTCACTGGATTGAAAGATCAGAAGATAAATATGATGAGAAATTGATTAACGATATTAAGAAAATATTGAGGGTTTTGCTTCTCTTTGTTACTTTCCCTCTTTTCTGGGCTTTATTTTACCAGACATCAACAGGAATGATTTTTCAAGCTAAAAGGCTGAATGATAGAATTGGCTCTTATCGAATTCCTCCTGAAATAACATCTTCCATCAATCCACTTTTGATTCTCCTTCTTATTCCCCTATTTGAGTTCATTATTTATCCTTTCTTAGAGAAAAAAGGATACCTAAAAAACACAAAAACAAAAATGTCTTTTGGTATGATTTTAGTTTGTGTTTCTTTTGTTTTTTATGGAATTGTTAATATTTGTGTGGAACAAAACATCCTTGGAATCAATGAAGCAGAATTAAATTTCTATAACGCTAATAACTGTACCCTTAAAATATTTAGCAAGTGGTTTCCTGACTTAGTGGAGATAAAGCCAAAAAGCCAATACAAAATTTCGCCATTAATTTTAGAGAAAGATAAAAGCTATGTGAAATATAATTTCACTTGTGGAAAAATATTTGAGGAAAACGAAGTTTTTTTAATGGAACAGCATGAAAGTACTATTTTAATATCTGAAGAGAATGTAACTAATCTTAAGCCTTCAAAAGACTATATAAAGGACATTGACGGAGAGGCAAAAGTAAGAATTAGTTTGAGCTCAGAAGAATTCCCATATAAACATGGAAGTCATATAGCATTAAAATATGGGGAGTTAATTGAAACATTTGCTTTAGAAAAAGGTTTGAGTGAGGTTAGGAAAATAATTCCAAACCCGTACATAATTTTAAAAGACGGTCAGAATGTAGGGGAAATCAATATTAAACAAGATGGCATTTATGATATTTTACTAACTAAAAATGAAAGCTATGCCTTTATCCTAATGTACCCAGCCAAAACTCATATTTTGTGGCTTCTACCTCAGTACCTGCTTATAACAACAGGAGAAGTGCTATTTTCAATTTCTGCAATGGATTTTGCCTATGCTGAGGCTCCAACATCAATGAAATCTGTCATGCAAGCTGCTAATCTTTTAACAATTACAGCTGGTCTGTGGATTTTTGCTTTAGTAACAAAGATAAATGAATCAACTGGATTATTTGAACATAGAGCTTCAAATGAAGCATTTTCATACGCCTTTTTAATGGCTATTGATACCATAATCTTAGTTTTGCTTTCGCGTAATTATGACAAGAAAAAAAGTGAACACATCTCAAGAAATAGTTAATAACCTTGAAAATCTAATTTTCCATAAAAATATTATATATATATATATATATATATATATATATATATATATATATATATATATATATATATATATATATATATATATATATATATATTAGTGATGGATCGGATGTCATATTTTCTAATTTGCAGATGCGGATGTCGAATTTTGGAGAAGTGCGGATGCGGGTGCTGATGCGGATGTTGAATTTTCGAAAAGTGCAGATGTGGATGCGGATGTGGATGTTTAATTATTGATATATATATGTATATATATATATATATATATATATATATATATATATATATATATATATATATATATATATATATATATATATATATATATATTATTATATATATATATATATATATATTGTAAAATTATTTTATCTTCAATACATTTACGAGATATGATTTTCTTCTATTTTTAAATTAACAAATTATTCATATATGAGGAAGCTCATAAAGCTCATTGTAATATTTCTTTTTACTTTATTTTATCTTAAGTTTATTTATTCTTTGTATAAATTGTAACTATATTTATTATTATTATTATTATTATTATTATTATTATTATTATTATTATTATTATTATTATTATTATTATTATTATTGGTAGCGTACTTAAGATCAAAGACTATAAAAGAAGTTGATTTGAATTATCAAAGAGAAGACCTTACTAGATTCTTGGATCTAGTCCTTTTAGTCGTGGCTAATTGGAATTGAAGGAACGGATTCTTGAATCCGGTATTTGGTCGTGGCCAAAAGCTGAGTGATGTTTTTATTAACATCCTAGAAGAACATTTTCTTCTTGTTCAGCAAACACAGGTTCTTGAACTTGTGTGAGTTTAAAGATTAAATAAGGATCTTGATCCTTATGTCGAAGACCTTTCTTTGACTAAAGTCAATAAACTTATCCTTCGTCTTTCTTTTGAGACCCATTTTCCCCTTAACATTTTGTTTAACACCTTTTAATTATTTGTATAGCCTCCTAAGTTGCTCAGTTAAATGTTTGCTACCATTAATGTTTTTTTTTGTTTATTATCTTGCTGTAAATAAATATTATTAAGTAACTTATTGTTGTTTGTTTTGCCTCCTTTGAAGTTTCAGTCTCCCTTTATTTTTATATTGTAAACCTGACTTTGTGATTCCCCTTTTTTTAACCATCTTATTACGCTACCTCACAAAGTTCAGAGTTTATATTGGTGGCAGCGGTGGGACTCAATTATAATGGTCGAACCTTTATATTGGTTGGCAGCGGTGAAACCCTTATGTTGGTTACAGTAATAGATCCTTATATTGGGGATAGACGGCTTGAAACTGTCTTTAAAGTTATAAAGCAGGGATTGTATTAAATTCATTGGGACATTTTTTTTTAAATTGATGAAATATAGATTTTCCCCCTTTTATATTATATTCATAAGACTGAGATTTCAAATTGGCAAAACAAAACATTTATATATAGATTTAAGGTCATTTTTAAATATTTATCATGGCAGGAGCAGTAGAAGTTCAAAATGAAAATTTTAATATGCCAAACTTTTCTAATATTGTAGGAAAACTTAAATTTTTTAATGGAAAAACTAATTTTAAAAGTTTTCTAAATCAGTTTAATACTAGATCTAAACTTGAAAGCTAGAGAGAAGAAGTTAAAGTAAATATCTTAAAAATGTTTATGTATAGATTCTGCCGAGACGTATATAAAACCTATTACCCTCCAGGAACCCCACATTTAATGTTAATAATGAAAGTGAACAAAGTAATGATTTACCCAATTTTAGAAATTCCCCTCATCATTATAATAATAATTAAAATAGAAATGTTGTTAGTTTAATTATTGTTTTGATATTGTTAATGGAAATATTATGAGAGAAATTATATTATGAGAATTATTTTATAATTATTTATTCATTTATCTATGATTTTATTATGTGAAGAAGTTGTTTAAAGGAACAAAGAAGTTGTTGCCTTGTTGGTAGAATCTTGCGGGGAGCCTTAAAAAGCTCCAATCCTAACATTTGATGGATGTAGCTCTTTGGAGGTCATTCATGTTAGACCGCCGGTTGTGACTATCGTCAGATAAACGTTTATTTGCGATATTCAGAGATTCAGGTTAGTATCTATTGGACTGATACTAGTTGTTCTTATGGACATCAGAAATTCTTAAAGAATTTCTGAGATGTTGATGTTTATATTATATTTTCATATTATTTTATATTAGTTATTATATTATGTCTCCTTTAACGAATTGATCATGTTTAAATGTATTACTAGATAAGATCAAATATATTCAAATTGTATAATTTTTTTTGTACATAAACTTTTTGTGAAATTCATCTCTCGTAAATGGGTTGAATCTAAGCCCAGGGTAATGTAAAATTATTTTATCTTCAATACATTTACGAGATATGATTTTCTTCTATTTTTAAATTAACAAATTATTCATATATGAGGAAGCTCATAAAGCTCATTGTAATATTTCTTTTTACTTTATTTTATTTTAAGTTTATTTATTCTTTGTATAAATTGTAAATTTATTATTATTATTATTATTATTATTATTAATATTATTATTATTATTATTATTATTATTATTATTATTATTATTATTATTATTATTATTATTGGTAGCGTACTTAAGATCAAAGACTATAAAAGAAGTTGATTTGAATTTATCAAAGAGAAGACCTTTACTAGATTCTTGGATCTAGTCCTTTTAGTCGTGGCTAATTGGAATTGAAGGAACGGATTCTTGAATCCGGTATTTGGTCGTTGCCAAAAGCTGAGTGATGTTTTTATTAACATCCTAGAAGAACATTTTCTTCTTGTTCAGCAAACACAGGTTCTTGAACTTGTGTGAGTTTAAAGATTAAATAAGGATCTTGATCCTTATGTCGAAGTCCTGTCTTTGACCAAAGTCAATAAACTTATCCTTCGTCTTCTTTTGAGACCCATTTTCCCCTTAACATTTTGTTTAACACCTTTTAATTATTTGTATAGCCTCCTAAGTCGCTCAGTTAAATGTTTGCTACCATTAATGTTTTTTTTTGTTTATTATCTTGCTGTAAATAAATATTATTAAGTAACTTATTGTTGTTTGTTTTGCCTCCTTTGAAGTTTCAGTCTCCCTTTATTTTTATATTGTAAACCTGACTTTGTGATTCCCCTTTTTAACCATCTTATTACGCTACCTCACAAAGTTCAGAGTTTATATTGGTGGCAGCGGTGGGACGTCCTTAAGACTTATATTGGTTGGCAGCGGTGACAACCCTTATGGTTACAGTAATAGAGATCCTTATATTGGGGATAGACGGCTTGAAACTGTCTTTAAAGTTATAAAGCAGGGATTGTATTAAATTCATTGGGACATTTTTTTTTAAATTGATGAAATATAGATTTTCCCCCTTTTATATTATATTCATAAGACTGAGATTTCAAATTGGCAAAACAAAACATTATATATAGATTTAAGGTCATTTTTAAATATTTATCATGGCAGGAGCAGTAGAAGTTCAAAATGAAAATTTTAATATGCCAAACTTTTCTAATATTGTAGGAAAACTTAAATTTTTTAATGGGAAAACTAATTTTAAAAGTTTTCTAAATCAGTTTAATACTAGATCTAAACTTGAAAGCTGGAGAGAAGAAGTTAAAGTAAATATCTTAAAAATGTTTATGTATAGATTCTGCCGAGACGTATATAAAACCTATTACACTCCAGGAACCCCACATTTAATGTTAATAATGAAAGTGAACAAAGTAATGATTTACCCAATTTTAGAAATTCCCCTCATCATTAATAATAATTAAAATAGAAATGTTGTTAGTTTAATTATTGTTTTGATATTGTTAATGGAAATATTATGAGAGAAATTATATTATGAGAATTATTTTATAATTATTTATTCATTTATCTATGATTTTATTGTGTGAAGAAGTTGTTTAAAGGAACAAAGAAGTTGTTGCCTTGTTGGTAGAATCTTGCGGGGAGCCTTAAAAAGCTCCAATCCTAACATTTGATGGATGTAGCTCTTTGGAGGTCATTCATGTTAGACCGCCGGTTGTGACTATCGTCAGATAAACGTTTATTTGCGATATTCAGAGATTCAGGTTAGTATCTATTGGACTGATACTAGTTGTTCTTATGGACATCAGAAATTCTTAAAGAATTTCTGAGATGTTGATGTTTATTATTATATTTTCATATTATTTTATTATTAGTTATTATATTATGTCTCCTTTAACGAATTGATCATGTTTAAATGTATTACTAGATAAGATCAAATATATTCAAATTGTATAATTTTTTTGTACATAAACTTTTTGTGAAATTCATCTCTCGTAAATGGGTTGAATCTAAGCCCAGGGTAATGTAAAATTATTTTATCTTCAATACATTTACGAGAATATGATTTTCTTCTATTTTTAAATTAACAAATTATTCATATATGAGGAAGCTCATAAAGCTCATTGTAATATTTCTTTTTACTTTATTTTATCTTAAGTTTATTTATTCTTTGTATAAATTGTAACTATATTTATTATTATTATTATTATTATTATTATTATTATTATTATTATTATTATTATTATTATTATTATTATTATTATTATTATTATTATTGGTAGCGTACTTAAGATCAAAGACTATAAAAGAAGTTGATTTGAATTTATCAAAGAGAAGACCTTACTAGATTCTTGGATCTAGTCCTTTTAGTCGTGGCTAATTGGAATTGAAGGAACGGATTCTTGAATCCGGTATTTGGTCGTTGCCAAAAGCTGAGTGATGTTTTTATTAACATCCTAGAAGAACATTTTCTTCTTGTTCAGCAAACACAGGTTCTTGAACTTGTGTGAGTTTAAAGATTAAATAAGGATCTTGATCCTTATGTCGAAGTCCTGTCTTTGACCAAAGTCAATAAACTTATCCTTCGTCTTCTTTTGAGACCCATTTTCCCCTTAACATTTTGTTTAACACCTTTTAATTATTTGTATAGCCTCCTAAGTTGCTCAGTTAAATGTTTGCTACCATTAATGTTTTTTTTTGTTTATTATCTTGCTGTAAATAAATATTATTAAGTAACTTATTGTTGTTTGTTTTGCCTCCTTTGAAGTTTCAGTCTCCCTTTATTTTTATATTGTAAACCTGACTTTGTGATTCCCCTTTTTAACCATCTTATTACGCTACCTCACAAAGTTCAGAGTTTATAATATATATATATATATATATATATATATATATATATATATATATATATATATATTATATATATATATATATATATATATATTATATATATTTATATCACTATTACCCTTCCCACTATCGTGGGGTAGTGCCCTCCACAATTCCCTTACAAACATACCCATTCTTACCATTCAACCCCTTTCACCACCGCCCTACATCTCACTTTATCCTCCGCAAGTCTTCTACCCTCTTCTAAACTCAAATTCTTTCCACCCAAAATCTCTTTCACTCCATCCATCCATCTCCACTTTGTCCTCCCCCTCCCCCTACCACCATCCACCTCGGATCTAAGCACATTGTCCACTATTCTGTCCTCATTCATTATACACATATGTCCAAATCGTTTTAGCACACCCTCCTCCGCTTTATCAGCTACACTCCTCTTCCATCTACACATCTCCCTTATTCTTTCATTTCTATTCCTATTAATTCTTCTTAATTTACATTTCACTCTCAAACTTTTCATCTCAATGACATTCAAACTTTCCTTGCCCTTGCATTTATCATCCATGTTTCACACCCATACATTACAGAAGGTATACACATACATTCAAACACTCTTATCTTTATTTCATTCGAAATTTTTCCTTTCTTCAATACTTCTCTCATTCCCCCCAACACTTTCATTCCCTCTACCACTCTATTCTTTATTTCTATTTCCGTACCTCCCTTACCTTCCACCAACATTCCTGTATATTTGAATTCATCCACCTCCTCAAGTTTCCATACTCCCACTTCTACACACACCCCCATTCCTCCCTCGACATCTCCTCATCCCCACCTCCAATCCTCAAAACTCTACTCTTTGCTTGAATGACTTTTAATCTCATGTTTGCATATTTCCCCTCAAACTCTCTCACAATTATTCAAAACTTTTTTCCAGATTCTTCCACCAACAACGCATCATCTGCAAAAAGTAATACATTCACATCCCATTCACCCTCCAAATTTCTCAACCTAACGCTCTTCCTTTTTCTCTCCATCTCTCTAACTACACCATCCATCAATAGATTAAATAACATGGCGACATTACACACCCCTGTCTCAATCCCACTCCTATGCTAAACCAATCCGATAGTTCACTCTTCACCCTCACTCTTGATGTACAATTCGCATATATATATATATATATATATATATATATATATTATATAATATAATATATATATATATATATATATATATATATATATATATATATATATATATATGTATGTATTTATTATTTAGCGCTAATTTTGTTCGCACTTTTATATTTATTTAAATATTCTTTTTCCCTAATTATCACTTTTTTGAAAAACACTTCTTAAAATCAACTTTATTGGTAGTTTTACATTAATTGATGTTGTTATATTAGACAAATCCTAGCTTTCGTGGATTGTGTCAGTCCACCTCTTTCAGGGTGAGTGGATGAAAGAGGTGGACTGACACAGTCCACGAAAGCTAGGATTTGTCTAATATAACAACATCAATTAATGTATAACTACCAATAAAGTTGATTTTAAGAAATTCAAAAAAGTGATAATTAGGAAAAAGAATATTTAAATATATATATATATATATATATATATATATATATATATATATATATATATATATATATATATAATAATATAATATATATATATATATATATATATATATATATATATGTCTCCGCTGATAAGGTGGGGACTGTAATCATTGATGGGAGGAGAAGATTCATTCCTTCTTCATCTAAATCTTTTTCTCCTCAAAATCCATGGTTCGATCGCGCTTGCTCTCTTTCCATTCAGGGTAGAGACGCCGCGTATCGAGGGTGGAAAAACTCTCCTCCTTCTATCACTCTTGCTAATTTTCATTCTGCTCGGAATTGTTGCAATGATATTATTCGACGAGCACAGCGGGCTCACCTAAAGAAGGTGTGCTGAGCTCCTAAACTCTCCTACTGAAAAATCTTTCTGGTCTCTTGCCAAAAAAATCTCTAACAACTTCTGTAAATCTTCCTTTCCTCCTCTTATTCGCTCTGATGGCTCTGTTGCTAGCACTCCAACCGAAAAAGCTAATCTCTTCGGCCTCCTATTCTTCTGTAATTCAACCATGGACGACTCCGGCAACCCTTTTCCTACTTCTTTTCCTCTCAGAGGTCCCATGCCTTTACCTGTGATTACATTTGATCAGGTACATGGGCTTCTGAAATCTATGAGAGCTAAGGAAGGCGAGCAGCCCGAATGGCATTCCTCCCCGAGTTTTAAGGGAGTGTGCTTCTGAGCTGGCTCCGACCCCTCGTTCAACTCTACTCTCTACGCCTCAATACTAATACTTTCCTCAGTGTTGGAAGTGCGCATAGGTCCAGCCTATCCCGAAGAAGGGTGGCCGTTCTGATCCTTCTAACTATCTCCCTATAGCTCTCACTTGTATTCTGTCTAAGATCTTTGAAACACTTCTCAACTCTCACTTCTTGGATCATCTGGACTCTCATTCCCTTCTTTCTGATCATCAGTATGACTTTCGACGCTCGAGGTCTACTGGTGATATACTTCCTATCTCACAGATTAATGGTCTTCTGCCCTTAGGGACCATGGGGAGACTTGTGTGGTGGCGCTTTACATATCTAAAGCATTTGACCGGGTATGGCATGCGTCACTGCTTTCCAAACTCCCCTCCTTTGGGTTTCCTCCTTCTCTTTGCATACTTATGTCTAGCTTTCTTTCTAGTCACTCCATTTCTGCTGTTGTTGATGGAGCGACTTCTTCTTCCTTTCATGTCAATAGTGGTGTTCCTGAGGGTTCTGTCTTATCTCGTACTCTATTCTTACTTTTCATTAATGATCTTCTTAGCTGTTCATCTGACCCTATCAATTCATATGCCGATGATTCACCCCTCCATTCTTCTACTCATTTCAAATCTGCTCCTTCCTTTGCATCTAGAGTTGCTTCTTGTTTTCATCTTTCAGATTCCATTCTTACAGATCTGGATAGAATTTCCCAGTGGAGTCGTCTCAACCTTGGTGAAATTCAACTCTATAAAAACTCAACTTCTAGAAATCTCCCTCTCAAAGACACCTCCTAACTTTTCTATTTCTTTCGATGGTTCCCCCATCTCTCCTATTGATAATATAAACATCCTTGGCCTTCACATAAACAAAAAATGTTTTGGAAACCTCATATCACAATGGTTGCTAGGGTGGCCTGAAAGAGGCTGGGAGTTCTGTTTAGACTGCGAGAATTTTTTTCCTTCTTCGCAGTTAGTCCAAGTACAAGGGTCTCATCCACCCTTGTATGGAGATGGAGTACTGCTCTTATATCTGGGGTGGCTCAGGTTTCACCCGTCTTTTGGATAAGGTTGAGTCAAAGGCTAAAAGACTTATAAACTGTTCCACTCTTTCTAATTCACTTGACTCTTTATATTTAAGACGCAACGTTGGTGCTTTGTGTTTTTTCTACAGGTACTACAGCGGCAAATGCTAGAGGGAATTATCCATCCGTGTACCTCCACCTTTACGTCGTCCTCGCAGCACAAGGGGTGCATTGTCTGCGCATCAATTCTGCGTGGACATAGGTAACTCCAGGCTTGTACGCTATGGTGCCTCCTTCTTTCTGCCACATCTGTTCTTTGGAATTCTCTCCCATCTTCGGCCAAATTTAATCTCAATTTCTTTAAAGCCCGCGTCTGCGCTCACCTAAGAAATTTGCGTTAGGTGTGTCTTGCAGTGGTCGTTTTTATTTTTTAATTGTTGTTGTTATTAGTTTTTTTTTACTTTATTTTAGTTCTTATGACACCTCTTCCTTGAATAGGGCTTTGCCCGTGAGTGGTGGTGATGTGTAAAGTATATATATATTATATATATATTATATATATATATATATATATATATATATATATATATATATATATATATATATATATATATATATATATATAAGTTGTTAACTTCTTTCCTAGAGAAGAACCTTAATCTAATTAGTAAGGTTAATACCAAGCGTATCCACGTATTCATTTAATATACAATGTGAACGTTTCATACCGTATTTCCGCCTTCAGCCTTTATAAGATGAAAAGCCCTAATCTCCACCTTTTCGAGAAGAGCTCTATGTGAAGAATCACCGCATATGTGTGATGAGCTTACCATACATGGGCGAATAACACTCATATAATGAGTAAGTAACTGGGGTGGTGTGAAGAAATTCTGAAGGCGCCTCAAAACACCTAACCTCTTAGAAGCTTGTTTAGGAAGAGAAGCAATATAATCTTTCCAAGAAAGATCACGAGAAAAAAGACACCAAGAATATTAAGGAGAGGTGAAGGTTTGAGTTGTGTGTTTCTGAAGAAAACATCATGGTTGTGTGGAAGTTTGTTTGTGGCAGAGAGATGAGGAATTGTTTTGGTGACATTGAAAACAAAAATATTTTCTCTGCCCCAATTTGAAATGCGAGATAGAACAGGGGTCAGTTGCCCCAAAGCTACCTCCCTTGCCTTTATTAACTGCTGTGGGGGGGGTGACTTTCAAATTAAAAAGAGCAATAAAAGGTGGAGTCATCGGCATTGGAGTGTATCGGAAATGAAGCAAGAGAGAGAAGGTTATTAATGAAAAGCAGAAAAAGTGTTGGGATAGGAAAGTTTGGAAATCAAAGCTTTGCGACAGACTCTATCGAAAACTTTCAATATGTTTAGCTCGGCAGCAATAGATTCACCGAATTGACGAAGAGAGAAGGAACAAGAGTCAGACAGAAGGGAAAGAAAATCATCAGCAAAGCGTTTCTTACAAAATCCATATTGGCGATCAGGGTAAGATTAGGAGAATTGAGATGTTTCCAAATCTTCCTGTTAAAGATAGATTCGAAATCTTTTGAAAGATCGGAGGTTAAAGAAATGAGACGGTAGTTAGAGGGTTGAGAGGGGTCCCCTTTTTCGGCACAGACTGAATGAGCGCACGTTTCCAGTAAAAAGAGAAGGTTGAAGTAGAAAGACATAGGCAAAATAGTCTACAAAGGAAGGATGCAAGATCGGAAGCATAAGATTTGAGAACCACAGGAAGGATACCATCAGGACCATACGCCTTCCTAGTGTTAAGCTTGAGGGAGCAGAAAAGACGTCTTTAGAACCTTAATTTAATTGGGTCTATATATATATATATATATATATATATATATATATATATAATATATATATATATATATATATATATAATATATATATATATATATATATAGATACATAAAACACTATAACCGTGTAAAATTTTAGACAGTAAACACCCCACAGGAAATAAAAACAAACTTAATTAAAATTGGAGCAAGGCTTTCGAAGGGATAGCCACCCTTCCTCTTTCAGGCTCTAGTTTATTATTAAAAGATTTTTTTAAAAACAAAAAATAAAAATAATTGGTTGGTAGTTTAAATAAAATTGTTAAGACCCTTAAGAAAACTTGAAAATTTTGAAAAATTTTTAACAATATGATTCGTAAAATCATCAAATAAAACATTATTATTATGAACATTAAAATTATTTACATTTTTAATTAAAAAGGATTCTATAAATTGTCTTTTATTTACATTATCTTCTTTTATAAGCAACTTCATCTCTTCCAATCCAATTCTATGATTATTCAATATCCGATGCCTATGTAAAACAGAATTTTCATCTCCAACTTGAAGCGAATATTTATGTTGGTATTTTCTTCTTTTAAAATCCACCGTCTCACCAATATAAACACTATCGCAATCTTTGCAAAGGACCTGATAAACACCTGAATTATGTTCGTCCTTTTTTATCGAGATTTTTTGTCTATGAAAAAACTTTTTAATATTCGTTGGGACACTCGACACCAACAAAAACTCTCTTGGTAAAAATTTCTTAATGTTGGTAGTGTCAGTGGGTATGTTCACTATAAACTTATCAGCAATGTCAAACTTAAGACGATTTTCCGCTTCACAATCTCTCTCGATATTTTCAATTGTATTTTCAGTATGGACTTTCACTAGCTGTACATAACATCTCTATGCCC
>SEYY01008799.1:0-12500 GCA_009176605.1 Armadillidium nasatum
TTTTCGACACCTCATCTGATACTATCAGATTGAGTGATTTTGAAATAAACTCGGCCAATTCGAAACGTCAACTTCTCTCTCAAATATCTAAAGTTTTCGACCCCTTATCACTGTTTCTTCCAGTTACAATACGTGGGCGTATTCTCATGAGGAAGACGTGGGAACAGGAAATGAGTTGGGACGATGAAATCAACGAAGAATTGAAGACCTTATGGGAAAAGTTGCGTCTAGATTTAATTTCTTTAAAAGAAATTACTTTCGAAAGATCTTGTTTTGAGACCGAGGGCTCCAACTTGTCGCTTAATATTTTTTGTGACGCAAGTTCTTCATGCTATGGCTTCGTAATGTATATCTCTTCAAGCACCAAAGCACCCAGCATTCTTTGGTCTAAGGGAAAAGTCTCTCCTCTGAAAGGGAGAACACTGCCATGCTTGGAGCTTTTATCAGTTTTTTTGGCATTGAAATGCTTACCTCAAGTTCTAGGATGCTTTCAGGATTCAAAGTTTAAAACTTTAAATATATTTTCGGATTCCCAAGTGTCCTTGGCCTGGATACTACGTGGGGGAAGAAAAAACAAAAGTGTATTCATAAAGAATAGAATACAAGATATTACAAAAATGGTTTCTTCATTAAAAGAAGACCATAATCTCAATTCCTGAATTTCGTTTCGTGAGGTCTGAAGAAAACCCAGCCGACCTACTCACCAGAGGATTGAATATAACTGATTTTCGAAAAAATTTGTCATTCTTGGCAGCATGGACCCGAATGGCTGGATTCTGCACCCATATACTGGCCTGATTATGGATGGGAGAGCTCCGAAAATAATTCTTCTCTAGTGCTTGCGACTGTCAATGTAAGTACTAATCTTCCTGTTATTAAATTTGAAAATTTTTCTAATTTAAATGTTCTTTTTAGAGTTTGTGCTCTTTTATATAAGTTTTCAGCACTTTCTAGAGGAATCAACATTGATTGTGATTCCAAAGCTCGAATATATTGCCTAAAAAGAATGCAGGAAGAATCTTTTCCGAAAGAGCTTGCCTTTTTGAGAAAAGTGAAAGAGGATGCTTCGGTTAAATGAACCACCACCAGATTTGGTAAACAATTTAAATTTATTTCTAGATGATTTAGAGCTCATTAGAAGCAAAGGTAGATTGGCTCGTTCTAATTATTATGACTTTGATGTTTTAAATCCGATCCTGATGGGGAAAAATCATCATTTGACATTTCTTTTTATTCGAAACGCCCATTTTGATTGCAAACATCTTGGCATTCAAGCCACTCTAACCAACATTCGTCTGAGAGGTTATTGGATCACCTCTGCTAGAAATAACTATTCGAAAAGTCATATCAGAATGCATAGTGTGCAAAAAATACAACAGTTTTGCATTCAATTATCCTCGCTTCACAAATTTTTCAAAAGCTCAAGTGGAACTTTTTCGGCCTTATAAGAATGTGGGTATAGATTATACCAAACATTGGTGGGTGAAAGTAAAAGGCTCACCTCAATCTCAAAAAATGTATATCTTAATTTATACATGTCTTAGCATAAGAGCTATTCATTTAGATTTGGTTCCTGATATGTCTTCAGAATCATTTGTAAAATCATTTCAACGTTTTGTAAATCTCTATGGAGTGCCAGATGCAGTTTATAGTGATAACGCACGTTCCTTTATACAAGGCGTGAATTCATTCGAGTCATTTGTGGTTTCAGAGAATGGAAAAGAGTTTCTTCGTAAAAATCAGATAAAGCATCATCGTGTACCACTTTACAGTCCATGGACTGCTAGCCTTTGGGAGAGAATGGTTAAAGTCGTCAAAAGCTGCCTACTGAAGACAATTGGAAGATCTTCTGTCGAATATTTCAGCTTTATAACAACTCTCTCAGAAATAACTGATGCTATAAACTCTCGTCCTCTGACATATACTTCGAGTTCAAATGATGTGATACCTCTCACACCAAATTGCTTTTTAAAACCACATTCCAAAACAAGTATGGTAATAAGAAAAGAAGATAATTCTGATCTTATGGCGATGTCTCCTTCATCGTCTCGAAATGCTTTGATTAAAGCCCTAAAAAAATCATCTGATAAATTTGAAGATTTTAGAACAAGGTGGTACGAGGAATATCTTTTAAGCCTTCGAGAGACCTGTCGAGATTTATATCAAACCAGATGGGATAATCTGGTTAAGGTCGACGATGTAGTGCTGATCCGCAGTCCTGTAAAAGACAGACCATTTTGGCAAATGGGAATCGTCACTAAATTGATGTATGGAGATGATGGAAAAGTTCGATCAGTCTTCGTGAAGACACCAGGAGGACAAATCAGTCTATACCCTGTCAAACTTTTGTATCCCCTGGAACTATCTTTAACCCACAGTGGGTCATCTCAACCATCTTCTACTTCAACCGGATCAATGCCTTCGTCAGCTGTATCCTCAATGCCTGGGACATCTGCTCAGCCTACCACTTCAATATCCCGTCATTCAATGGGAACACCTTCGGGAACTGTCAGACCAGTTCGGAAAGCAGCTGTGACTGCAAGAGTGCACTTCAGAGAAGAAGACTCTGAATCCGAATCTGAATAAAAGTAAAATTTCTCCAGGGTAGTGAGTATTTTCATATAAAAAAATGCAAGTATAAATCATTTACTTTTTCTTTTAATGACTCCACCCAAAAGGGTTGGAGCCATCCCTCCCCCTGGAGGATTTAAGAATTAAAATATCATATAGCTAAAATCTAAAATTACTTAGCACAAAAAGTAAAATGGCAAGTTGCTATAGTTTGTAAATTCAGTTCCCATTTTGAAGTCATATTGACAAGTTCTTTTTTGAAATCATAACGCAAATTTCTCAATCAGAGCTAGAAATTAAAAGTCGTATTTGATAATTCTCATTTTGAAGATTGTAGCAAAGAGCTCTCTAAAGATTTAATACCTTTCAAAAATCTGAATAGTTTTATAAGTTTAACTCATTCGATATATTTTCCTTTTAAAAGAGTTGAATTGTGAAACTGCAACAGTCGAAAGAACAAAACCTTTACTTCTCTGAGAGGAACACGGATATACGCATTTCGTCTTCTCCTGAGAAACTAAATGTTTCTCAAAACAAAATAATCAAAGTCATTTTTATGTAAGTTTTTTATATCAGTGTTCTTTCTTGTTGAAGTTCTTTTTGTTCCTATTTAAAACTAAATTTTGTTCTTTGTATACTTTTACAGAGACGCATCTTTCGATGGTCAAGTGCTATTTTCTGCAAATTTTGGAGAGATTACATTCGACTGATTTCGACTAAATTTAAAAAATAATCTCCTATAAATTCTGCAAATAAACATCTTTTTTAATAATAGCTTTCTTTATATTCCTAAATTTTTATAATATATATATATATATATATATATATATATATATATATATATATATATATATATATATATATATATATATATATATATATATATATATATATATATATATATAATATATATATATATTATTGCTGGCATCCGCCTCCGCTGAGCATCCTCATCAAAATTAACATCCGCATCCGCATTTTCGAAAATTTAACATCCGCATCCGCACTTTCGAAAATTCAACATCCGCATCCGCATCCGCACTTTTGAAAATTCAACATCCGCATCCGCACTTCTACATAATTTGACATCCGCATCCTTATAATTAGAAAATATGACATCAGATCCATCTCTAATATATATATATATATATATATATATATATATATATATATATATATATATATATATATATATATATATATATATTATATATATATATATATATATATATATATATATATGGATGGATGGTGTAGTTAGAAAAATAGAGAGAGAAGGGAAGGGTATTAGGTTGAGAAATATGGAGGGCGAATGGGAAGTGAATGCTTTACTTTTTGCAGATGATGCGGTGTTGGTGGCAGAATCTGGAGAAAAGTTGATAATACTTGTGGGAGAGTTTGAAGGGAAATGTGCAAACTCGAGATTGAAAGTCAATCCAGGAAAGAATAAAATTATAAGGATTGGAAGTGGGGATGAGGAGATGTGGAGGAGGAATGGTGGTGTAGAAGTGTGATGATGGAAACTTGAGGAGGTGGATGAATTCAAATATCTAGCAATGTTGGGTGGAAGGTAAGGGTGGGACGGAAAAAAGAGATAAAAAATAGAGTGGCAGAGAGAATGAAGTGTTGGAGGGCCTAAGAAAAGTATGGAAGAGAGGAAAAATTTTGAAAGAAATAAAGATAAGAATGTTTGAATGTATGTGTTTACCTTCTGTATTATATGGGTGTGAAACATGGAGTATAAGTGCTCGGGCGAGAAAAAGTTTCAATGTCTTTGAGATGAAAGGTTTGAGAGCGATATATAAATTGAGAAGATTGATAGGATTAGAAATGAAAGAATTAGGGAGATGTATACATTTAAGAAGGGTGTAATTGATAAAGAGGAGGAGGGTGTGCTAAAATGGTTTGGACATATGTGTAGAATGAATGAGGACAGAATGGTGGGGAAGGTACTTAGATCCGATGTGGAAAGTGGTAAGGGGAAGGGAAGGACGAAGTGGAGATGGATGGATGGACTGAGAGAGATTTTGATGGAAGTAATTTGAATTTAACACGTTGACTGCCATGTGGGGCGCTTGCGCCCCGCACCCCTTCAAAAAAAAATTTCATCCGATTCTCCTGAAAATTTCAATATAGATAGCTTTTTTCCCGACGAAAAAACTCCATTCCTAACGTTTTTGCAAGGGAGTTAAAGTTTAGAAGTTATTTCGGAAATTTTAGGAATGTTCAAATCTACGGTGAGGCCACATAAAAAAATTTTTTGGTCTGAAATTTGGAGTATGTGTTCCTAAATCTATTGGCTACAAAATTTACTGATAGACTTTTGCTCTCAGAAGTATAGAAAAATTATTATTTGCCCAATACTGATCAACTATCGAAAGTCAAAAATTGTTAAAAAAAAAAATTTACAACTTTTTTTAAAAAAATATTTAAAAAAAAAAAACTACAAAAACTACATTTTTCATATTTATTAGTTTTATAGATAAATGATGGGGCTACAATATCTGTTATATATATTATTCGATCTAACTTGTCTTTTCTGAGATATAGCTCTTCAAATAAGGTCCATTTTTGTGCCAATTTTCAAAAATTTTAAACGTTTGAGAGACTATATCTTTCTTCAAACAAATATTATTTTATAAGGTTATAAACGTAAGTTATAGAACTATCCCTCTTCTAAACAATATATAAAAATAAAAAAAATTGTTACAGGCATTTTTTTTTAAATAAATTTTTTCTCCGGAAAGGTATGATTTTTTTCAAAAAAAAATTTGAGTGCCTATAACTTTTTTTCTAGACGTGATATCAAAAATCTCTTTATACAGCATCCATATATTGGGGCTAAGATTGTTCAGTTAAATTTTCAGCTCATGTGGACCAGTGGTTTGACCCCGCTTTTCAAATTTTTTTTAACATTTGACCCCAAATAACTTCTAAACGGTTAATCACTCGTAAAAACGTTAGAAATGGACTATTTTCGCCGGGAAAAAAACTATATATACTGAAAATTTCAGCTCAATCGGTCAAAAAATAAAAAAAATTTCAAAAACGGGCTCAGCCCCATTTTCCGGCAGTCAACGTGTTAAAAGAGGGTAGAAGATTTGTGGAGACAGAGAGAGATGGAGGTCTGTGGTGAAAGGGGTTGAAAGGTAAGAATAGGTATGTTTGTAAGCGAATTGTGGCGGGCACCACCCCACGAAAGTGGGATAGGTGATAATGAAATATATATATATATATATATATATATATATATATATATATATATATATATATATATATATATATATATATATATATATATATATATATATATATATATATATATATATATATATATATATATATATATTAGTGATGGCATACGCATTCGCATGCTCATCAAAATTAACATCCGCATCCGCATCAAAATTAACATCCGCCTCCGAATCCGCACTTTTAGAAAATTCAACATCCGCATCCGCACTATTGAAAATTCAACATCCGCATCCGCATCCGCATCTGAACTTTCAAAAATTCAACATCCGCATCCGCACTTCTCCAAAATTCGACATCCGCATCCGCATCCTCATCCGCAAATTACAAAATTTGACATCCGTTCCATCACTAATATATATATATATATATATATATATATATATATATATATATATATATATATATATATATATATATATATATATATATATATATATATATATATATATATATATATATATATATATATATATATATATATATATATATATATATATATATATATATATATATATGAGAGAGAGAGAGAGAGAGAGAGAGAGAGAGAGAGAGAGAGAGAGAGAGAGAGAGAGAGAGAGAGAGAGAGAATAAAGCTAATTAGAAAATTATAACAGACTAATTAAAATTCTCCGATAGAGGGGGACCATGCCCCCCAATAAATATTTTCTAGTTACGCCTATGCTCTAAATATGTGGAAATATGCGGCACTATATTCAGCTTTTTTTAACTGTTCTTTTTTTTCCAAAGTTTATATGTTATGAAACTTTAATCAAGGATTATTTTGGTCTGTATCATCTCTTTGCCCTTATATTTACACATACACACAAAATGTATTTTATTTGATTTCAGAAAATGAATATTATTTTAAATGTTATTTGGAAAATTCTTTAACTGGCAACTATGGTTTGAGGTATTTTTTCGGTTAGAAGAATTTTGAAAGGAGAACGGGTGGAACTGATATTGAATATACATGTTTTAAGAATACTTTGAATAAATTTGGCACTGGTTTTAATCGTGCCTTATTATCTGAATGGTTTAACAAATAAAATATCTTACATAATATTTTTCTGATATATACTAAATTGTTGATTGTTTCAGTGAGTTTGATTGCCTTGTAATTTTTATGTATAAGGTAATCTTAGTGGAAGCTGAATCTTGATCTTGATTATCACCTTCAGATATAACAAAGTAAAAAGTACAAATCAAACACTCACAGATTCCCATATATATATATATATATATATATATATATATATATATATATATATATATATATATATATATATATATATATATATATATATATATATATATATATATATATATATATATAGCACTAGTGTGCCTTTCGGTAGGTTTATCCTCTCAATATAGGCATTTTCTAAGCAAGTTTAAGTGTGTGGAAAGGATTATTTTTAAATCACACCGAGTTCCTAAACATGCTGTGTAAGCCCTCCTCCTTTATCTGGGTTTGGCAATGGTATGGAGTGTCCCTGATGTCACTAAAACAGATGATCAAAGAGGTTTTCGAGATATATCTCACCTAATCAAAATTCACATGGAAAAAGCCTATTCCCCTATATCAAATCCATAATTAATTTATTAAGACAAAACTTATTCGTTGTTTTTTTTTTGATGATTTCATAAAATTTTTGTTAAATTTCAGCTTTTCAAATATTTCTATGTTTAAAATGTGGACAATGAAACCAAAAATTCGTAAGAAAAATTCAATTTTTCTTACGAATCTTTTCTGCCTCAAGTGCTTATCAAAAGCTTCCTTTTCTTTCCCCCTTTCTCAAATTAATTTCTTCACAGAAATTGAGACACAATGTTTCCTTCCATTCCATGGTTGAGTACTTAGATCTCTCTTTTCCTCCAGGAAGAGGGAGAGGAAGGACAAAGTGGAGATGAAAAAATGTAGTGAGAGATTTTAGGGGAAAAGGATTTGAATTTAGACGAAGGAAGGAGAGCTGCATATATATATATATATATATATATATATATATATATATATATATATATATATATATATATATATATATATTATATATATATATATATATATATATATATATTAATTTAATTTAATTTCTGTGTGTCGGAAAATGTCGGCCTTAATTTGACATGATTTCCGTTTTTTATCCTAAATCTGGTGGAAATTTTAGTAGTCCTCTGGCCTTTGTCCATCAGAGGTAAAATAATATATATATATATATATATATATATATATATATATATATATATATATATATATATATATATATATATATATATATATATATTTTTTGTGTGTATGTGTGTGTGTGTGTGCTTTCGAGAGTATTTGCGGGTATCTAAGATAATAGCTAAGCAGAAACTAGGTTGTTATAAATTTGGTAACTCATACACACACACACTATATATATATATATATATATATATATATATATATATATATATATATATATATATATATATATATATATATATATATATATATATATATATATATATATGTGAGAAATACTCCTACCTGGTAAGTGAACCTTCATTCGTAAGCATAAAGAAAAAGAGAAAAAGATAAAATTTAATAAAATATTTAAAAGGAAAATAATTTAATCTTTTATTTTACGAGAAATTTTTTTTTTTTTTTTTAAAGCAAAAAAGTTGATTTTTTTTTTTTTTTTTTTTTTTTTTTTATTTATATTATATATATATATATATTTATATTATATATATATATATATATATATATATATATATATATATATATATATATATATATATATATATATATATATATATATATATATATAATATATATATATATAGTAGTATAGGGCGCGACTTCGGCAGGTGCCAGATTTCGAAAATCTGGCAACCTAAGCCAAAACGGGATTTTGATTTGCAATGCAAATCACTCCGCTCAAATTGACCTCAAGCTCTTTCCTGATACCATTTTGGGGGGGGTTCAACCCATTGAAATTGGCCTCAAGTCTGGGGTAGGGGCCCCCCGCGGGGCCCCGTGAACCCCCCAAAATGGTGTCAGGAAGTTGCCTGAGTTTGCAAAATCGCTGCGTTCACCTCACTTTCTTTCCTGATCATTTTCTTTGCGGTTCAGTCCGACTGAATTTGACTCGAATCTGGGGGTCCGGGGGTCCAGGGGCCCACGTGCGTCCGTGAACCGACAAAGAAAATGTCAGGAAGGTCCCTGAGAATGCAGGATTGCCCGCAAATGCAGAAAAGACCGTTAGGGACAGGTTGCCAGATTTTCGAAATCTGGCACCTGCCGAAGTCACGCCCTATATACTAATATATAATATATATATATATATATATATATATATATATATATATATATATATATATATATATATATATATATATATATATATATATATATATATATATATATATATATATATATATATATATATATATATATATATATATATATATATGTAAGATTTTAATTTGAGCACAATTAAAAAAAAGGAAATGGTCAAACAGGCTTTTAAAACAATTAGGTAGCGTGAATATATATATATATAATTATAAGGCAACTTAAGATTATAGAACAGTCATTTTCGGAATTAGCTTTTTTAATAAGATTCCTTAATGGGTATCTTATTTAATTATAATATTTAGAATACGTAACTGCGTATTCTCCTTCAAATATCATATGCTGAAATATTAGCTACCTGCATCAGCAGATCTCTTATTAGAATACGTAACTGCCTACACTCCTTCAATTATGATTTGTTGAATTTTAATTAAGTCACGAGCAACGTCCGATCTCTTATTTGAGATTCTAAATAGAAACTCAAGTATTATAATTAAATTTAGGATACTTGCAACTACATATATCAGTTTAGAATACGCAACTGCGTACTTTTTTAAGTATTATACTAATTTTAAGATACTTGCAACTACAGATATCTTTTTTTAAAGTACGTAAATGCTTACTCTTCTAAGTGAGTTTCCTGTTGGCAACTCACTATGACGAATTGAGGTCTCCTAAGGTACGCTCTCTCTTCTGAGAGATGGCTTGCCTAAAATAAGCAATTTCGGTTGGAAGAAAGTTCAGCGGAACTCCTTTCTGGAAGCTTGATTTAACGAAATTTGAAGATCAGGGAGAAACTAAATTCTTTGTCTCTACTTTGGGAAAGATCTAACAAGCTTCTTTGATTTGCTTTTAAAATCAACATAAATATTTACTTTTCTTGTAGTTATAAAATGACCTTTAATAATATAACACAAACATATAATGAGAATAGTTCCCGATGTTCAATTTCAATAATAAATATACATAGTGAAACGATCTTTATGTTTTAAAACATGGATAACTAAATTATCTGAAAAGAATATCTAAATATATAATTTAACTAATTAAAAGAAAAATCGGATATATTAGATATTATAAATAATTGCATAAATATGTAGTTACCTTTTATAAATATATAAACAATTAATAAGTTTATATAATTAATTAAATACCTTTCAACGAAATCGTAAGCAAAATTAGTTTTCTTCAAGAACAAAAGACGGTATTTGCAGACGATTTTTCAGGCCTTGTAATTAATAATCTATAATAACTGTAAATTTCTAATTATTTTAAAAGCAAATATGTCACTTAAATAATGTTATTAGTATCACTATTATTAAGGTTATTCTTTTTATAAACGATAAATTCATAAGGTAAAGTTATCTAACTAATTATTAAAAAGTTATATAGAGTGAATTATTATATTTAAAGGTTGGCACTCTTTGCCACTTTTTAAGTCGCCGACAAGATATACGATTAATATTTAAGATGTTTCAAAGGAAAAAATGCTAATTTTTTTATATACATTACCACTTCTCACGGGCAAAACCCTATTCGAGGAAGAGGTGTTAGGGCAACAAAGAAAAGGAAAAAATATATTTTTTTTTAAATCTACAAGTCCCACCGAACGCAAATTTCTTAGGTGAGCACAGACTGGGTTTTAAAGAAAATAATCCGACAGGAAACACAGAAGGTGGGAGAGAGTTCCCTAAAACAAGGGTGCCTGTAAAGAGGGAGGCCTCACAGCGGACAAGCCTGGAGTTGCCTATGTCCACACAAAATTTATGTGAGGACAATGCATCTCTTGTGCTACGAGGCCGTCATAAAAATAGAGGTATACGAGTGGACATCTTCCTCGAGTATTTGTCGCCGTAGTACCTATAGAAAAGAGACAATGCACCAACGTCACATCACAAAGATAAAGGGTCAAGTGAATAAGAAAGAGCGGAACTGTTTATTAGTTTTTTAGCCTTTGACAGCCTTTTTTCAGGTCATGTCGGCCTTTAATTTGACCAGGTTCCTGACTTTCCCCTTAACTCTGGTGGAAATTTTGGTAGGCCTCTGGCCTTTGCCCACCAGAGGTGAAATAAATAAATTAATATATATAATATATATATATATATATATATATATATATATATATATATATATATATATATATATATATATATATATATATTATCGGCAAGGGGATATTAAAGTTATGTAATTAATACGGGTCCTCCATAAAACGAAAGCCGCCATCTAAATCCGTCTGCAAGGTTGATTATTAGAAAGAGTCCATCATTAACACCGTGTTTTTCTATTGTTAGCATTAATTTTTAATTACATTCTTAACTACTATCCATTATCAAATTATTATTCCGAGTCTGCAAATATTCTGTGTATTCTCAAGCATCAGACATAACATACTAAATCTCTTCCTCATTATGTCCTCAGTTAATATATCCAGTGGTTGCTTCGTAAACTATACTTACTTTCTTTAACTTCTGTAGCATCGATGACCAATAACATCGTTAAAACGACTAATAGAAACATTCAATAAGTTTCGATATCATTTTTTTTCCTTCTCCGCACTGTGACAAGCAGTAGCGACAACTCAATCCATTTTATTCTATCTATTTTCTGAAGTGTTTATAGATGATGGATCTGGTTCTATTGCAGCTGCATTATGACATTAAGTAGATTTCTCTTTAGTATTAAAAACTCCTTATACTGCCGTTACAAAACTGAGATCAAAGACTGTGGCTTCGATTGCATATTCCTCATTAGTGATTTTCCCATTTTCATAACCCTTTATGAAATCAGTCTTTCTATTATTTCATTTGATTTTAAAATCAATAAACTTTTCACATTCACAACTATAATTTGCATATTTGTAAATAATTTTACCTTAAATTTGACTCATTAATTTCATACTTAATATCAATTGCATTGTGCTTTTGTTATGGCTTGTAAGAAATAATGACGAAGAAAACGTCCATTAAGGATGGTTGTGTTTATATTTCAAATAAAAATTCACTTTCTACATATTTATATGGAGAAAAATGATGGAGGTTAAAGATTTGTTGGAAGAAGAGTTGAAAAATTAGAGTAAATGAGAACCATAATTTTCCATGAATTGGAGAAGTAAAAGAAAACTATTGGAAGTTCAAATTACATTATACCATACTTCATAATATATATTAGTTGATGTCGAGAATAGGGATGTCGATGGGGATGAAAAAATATAAAAATTCTCAAAGGATTCCACATTTGTCTTCCACAATTCGAGAGGATTAATGTTAACTGATGCTCTTTTCAACAAAATACAAATAAACCATTTTATTAGCTTTATCTTGTCTTCAGTCTTTTGTTTAGCATCACTGCC
>SEYY01008799.1:17500-20637 GCA_009176605.1 Armadillidium nasatum
ATATATATATATAATATATATATATATATATATATATATATATATATATATATATATATATATATATATATATATATATATATATATATATATATATATATATATATATATATATATATATATATATATATATATATATATATATATATATATTATATATTCTTCTGTTTTATTCCTGCAGAGGATTCTATCGCATTAATGAATACTTTGGAAGTCAGGTATTCGCCTTAAGCGTTTAGCAATAAATTAGAAATATGATGATTCCAACTTGGTTTTAATTCAAGTTGAGAAAGAAAGAGTTTTATCTCAGAAGGAAAATAGAGGAATAGCATAAAATGTCCTTTCAATGGTGCTATACCCAAATCGTCGAGATTTGGGGTAATCCCGCTTTCAATTTGTAACATATTAATTTTTTGTTATGAAATTAAAACAAAACAAAAAAAAATTAAAAAGCCCTATTTCAAAGTGATGCGAAAATCAAAAAATGTAAAAAAAAAAATACCTATCTACATATTCCTGAATTTGCTTTAAGTTTAGCTAATGAGGACAACTAACAACACTCCACATACGGTATTTATTATATCGGTAATATTTTTCAAAATTTATCTACTTAATATTTCTCGGAAAAAAATAGCAGGCTTTAATCCTATTTAGAAAATAAAGCAGTTTAAATTTTTAGTACAGTATTCCTACTATTAAATTCATTTGAAATAGAAAGATGGAATGAAATCAATTACATCTTAAATAGTAATAAAAGTATTTTCCAAGATATATCAGTAATAATAAATTTGACTCAAGAATCGATTATTGAGTGGTGGTCACATTAAATTAGACAGAAAAAGGGAAAGAACAAATATTATACGACGCAAATCATCATCACTTTTTACAGCTCTTGAAATAATTAAGAATAATTTAGATAAGATCTAAAAAATTAGGTTTAAGAGTTTGCATTTTCAATTAATTAAATATTTAGACAAATAAATTAAAATAGCATTATTATAATCAGGACTGTTGAACCGGAATCGAATTCTAGTCCGAAATTAAAGAAGTGATATATTTTTGTGGACAGGCAAAGGAATTGGAGTCTGAGGAAGGATTAAAAATCTTTTTGAAGGAGAGTCTTGTTTGAAATTTGTTGAAGTCGCAAACGGGTTCGATAATTTTGGATTTATTTCAACATCGATTGATTAAATTTTTTATTTTTCTGGTAAGGTATATTTTCACTTCTCATTACAGTGCAGTATTGTAAATATAGCGCCAGACGTGAAAAAAACAAACATTGAAATGGGTCAACAATTTTTTCAATTAATATTTTTAACTTCCAAATTCATTAACAATTTACACAGGAGAATACTAGCTTAAAACTTTATTTATTGTAGTCACTTATGGATAAATCTGATTGTTTATTTTCAAGCAGTTTTTCACTCTTTCTCCGAATATATATATATATATATATATATATATATATATATATATATATATATATATATATATATATATATATATATATATATATATATATATATATATATATATATATATATATATATATATATATATATATATATATATTTGCTATGAGAGAGGACTAGCAGTGCACTTCTGTAAAACTCGTCTCGGTTCGCCTCTTTGTCTTCCAGATGAATTTTCCGATTCTCCTCAAGTTTCTTCTGCTGATCCTTTCGCCTCTCTTTCTCGTCTGAACAAATGTTCCACTTTGTGGAAGCTTTCTAAAACATGGACACAAAATACACACTCTTTCATTTCGAAAGAAATTGCTACTTGTACAGATGTTTTTGTCATTCTCGACACATGTCGAGCACCGTTGCAAGCTCTATACGAGGGACATTTTTAGGTCGTATGAAGACATCCTCATCCGACGTCCTAGGCGGACTGAGGTTGTTCCCATCGATAGATTGACACCTGCGTTCTTTGAGTCAAATCCAGACCTGCTGAAGGACTTTATTGACTCTCCTACACCCACACTTTAAGTTCCTATTACACAGCCTGTGCCAGTTTTCATACTCCTCCATCTTCTCCTTCTTCCTCTCTTTCTACTTCTCCAACTTCACCGTCGCCTCCTCTTCCCACTTTTCTAA
Organism: Armadillidium nasatum; assembly: GCA_009176605.1. Taxonomy (NCBI): domain Eukaryota; kingdom Metazoa; phylum Arthropoda; class Malacostraca; order Isopoda; family Armadillidiidae; genus Armadillidium; species Armadillidium nasatum. The sequence goes on from SEYY01008799.1 coordinate 19,600, forward strand.
TTCCACAACCGCCGCTTTCTCCGACTCCACTCCAGCTTCTTCTTTTTCTGGCTCTACTTTCCAAATTTATTCCAATGTCGGACAGACACGTTCTGACAGAGCAGTTCGTCTCCCTGTTCATTTCCAGTGACAGGCTGGTTGTTCTGCAAGATCTCGGAGAGGAATGCTGTAGTCGTCTGCACTCTACTCAGCATAACTGAACCATGGCAATGTCGACGCAGTAGAGAGACTATGAGCCACATTTTTTTCGGCGTCCTGTTTGATAGAATGCTTCAGCTTGACTGAGTTTTAATTCAATTCTAACTTTCGCCCTTAGTTGAATTAGGCAACCATTTTTACTCATTAATCCAGTAATAGTTCCTTCGTGACTGAGACATTGAACCATCCGGTTTGCCACTTTCTATCTTGGCCCTCGCCGCATGGTCCAATTGTACGTCTCAGCTGTGAGCTGATACAGCTGCTCTCCACAAGCTTCACCTGTGCATTTCAGCTGGGTTTTTCCTGTTATTTATCTTGCTTATTGCTGTCGAAAAAATCAAGCTTCCTTAATAAATTTTATATTGTTGATGGTCTCCATGAGTCCCAACCTTCAATATTAATCCTTAGCAAGCTATCCACTTCCTCAACAGAATGTTATACCATTCTTCATGCAATAATTAGGTCAAGTTATTGTACAGATGCTGATGGTGGATGGCAATCATAATTCTCCTCACCAACGCTGGTCACAGGGGCTCTATGATATTAATAATTGTGGGGGCCAGAAAAGACGTGAAACTTCATCTACATTATTATCAAACTACGAATGGTTATAACCCGTTCAAATTGAAACTCTATCATTTTGAAAAATGCCACCACCACCAGGAAACAATTTTTGCATTCTGGTGTCCTGAAAAACGTATCTTATTCCTGGCATTTACATTTTCGTGCATGGTGATAATGAACCTGCAGAATCCTATGCTATGACTAAACCATGACAAAACCTCATCTATGTTTCACTTGTGATATAAGAAAGTCCAGCCCGTGATGGTGTTCTCCATA
>SEYY01008800.1:10000-12500 GCA_009176605.1 Armadillidium nasatum
TGGGTTCATCCTATCACCCTCTTATCTCCATTTCTGGTTGAGTCTCTTCAAGTCTTCCGAAAGAACGGCTCCCCCTAAGGCGAGGAGATGTTTCTGCCATTTCGGTGCTATTAACTGGTGTGACTTTCATTTGTACTTCTCTGATTTCCCATGGAATTTATCTGCTTTCGTGGGAAGGGTCTCTCGGAGTGTGCAGAGCGTATAACCGAGGGGATTCACTACGGCAAGGATACGTACATTCCTTATTTTTTCATTAAATAAAACCCGAAAAACCTGGGTTTAATTTCATTTCTTCCCGTGCTAACCTCTGCAGGGATGCTGCCTTCAGATTAACGTCGTCTTCAAACGACGTAAAAATTTATTCTTCGTAACACCAAAATCTCCTTTCTCCGTCATAAATGAAATAATCTGTCTGGTTCCTATAATCTCGCGCATACTGTCATTTTGCAAAAAAAAGGCAACTCCAACTTTGCTTCTTTCTCTTTCCCTCCTTTAGTTTCTTCCGATGGCACAACTTTCGTTTTCCCTCCTACTAAGCTGAACTCTTCGCTAAAACTTTTAACTTTAACTCTACCTTAGACGATTCCGGTGCTATTCTTCCCCTTTAATTAAGCTCACTCAAACTCATTTATGCCTAACATTGTAATTTCTCCTAAAAATGTAATTTCTGTTCTCACTGAATTTAACTGGTTTAATAGTCCTGACGGTATTCCTCCTTCAGTTCTCAAGACTTGTGCTTCTGAGCTTTCACTAAACCCATAATATGTAAAGTATTTCGTCCGTGTCTCTCTACTTCGACCTTCCCTTCTTGCTGGAAACATGCGCTTACTCAGTCTGTACCGAAGAAGGAAGACCACTTTCAACCCTCTAATGATCGCCCTGTTTCTTTAACCTCCGTTCTTTCTAAAGCTTTCTAATCTATCCTTAATTAAGAGGAAGATTTGGAAACACGTGAATTCATCTAATCTTATCTCTGATCACCAGAGTGACTTTCGTAAAGACCGTTCTTCTGGTGATCTTCTTTCCCTTTTTCTAACTCTTGGTTTTCAGATCTTCGGTGTTTGGGTGAATCTTTCGCTGTGGCGCAGACATGTCGAGAGCCTTTAATAGAATCTAACACAAAGCTTTGAGTTCCATTTTCAGAAATTTATTCTTCTTCCTGATTTCCTTTCTGGTAGTTTTAAAGCAGCTGTTATAGACGACCATCGTTCTTCCTTAAAATCTATTTATAGTGGTGTTCTTCGAGGAACTGTCCTATCCCCAACACTTTATCTGCTTTTCATTAAGGATCTCTCTATTATTTCATAATTTATCCACTCCTATGCCGATGATCCCACATTTCATAATGCCCCTCCCAAGAGCAATTAATTGAAACAAGAAGGGTGGCTTTGGAGTAACTAACCTCTGATCTTTCTCGTAATTTAAATTGAAGCAGAGAAAACATTGTCGTTTTCAATGCGACAAAAACTCAATTTCTTCATCTTTCTTCTCGAAACAACCTTCCACACAACAATGACATCTTCGAAAATACTGGACTCAAACTTTTATATGCCTCCCAACATCCTCGGTGTTTCTTTTCTCGTGATCTTAGAAGTATCACATTACTTCTCTTTGTAAACAAGCTTCTAAGATGTTAGGTGTACTGAGGTACATTCGTAATTCTTTTAACCAGAGGTTTCTATCTTTTTATAGTGGTGTTGTTCGTACCTATATAGAGTACGCCTCACACATATGGGGTGATTACATTCATAAAGCTCTTCTCTGAAAGGTGGTGTCCAATGTTTTTCGTCTTATAATCTTTTCCTTTTACTAACTCTCCCCAATCTCTTTCTGCTCCTCGAATTGTTGCGTCAGTCTCTCTATGCTATCGCTATTACAAAGTACATTGCTCTTCTGAACTCTCACGTCGCATGCCTCCTCCACTTAGAAGGACTTGTCCGACATGAGTTCTTCACAGTCTCTGTCCAACTGTCCGACCCCAGACCGCTATCCTCAATCTTACTGATAAAGTCTGAAACGTACTCCCTTTATGTTTCCCAAACTTCCCTTGACTTGCACACATTCAAACGCCGTATATCGGAACATGTCGGCCATTAACTACCAGATTTCCGGTATTTCTCCAACACTGGTGGAAATTTGTATGCCTCTGACATTTGCTCGCCAGAGAATATATATATATATATAATATATATATATATATATATATATATATATATATATATATATATATATATATATATATATATATATATATATATATATATATATATATATATATATATATATATATATATATATATATATATATATATATATATATATATATATATATATATATATATATATATATATATATATATATATATATATATATATATATATATATATATATATATATATATATATATATATATATATATATATATATATATATATATATATATATATAATAAATATCTATTTAAGTCAGTTGATTTTTATATTTCTTTTTTAAGAAAAT
>SEYY01008802.1:0-5000 GCA_009176605.1 Armadillidium nasatum
AATAACTTCTCCTTTTCGTAATTTCGAGTTTTTTCTTCCGATTTCCTTATATATATATATATATATATATATATATATATATATATATATATATATATATATATATATATATATATATATATATATATATATATATATATATATATATATATATATATATATATATATATATATATATATATATATATATATATATATATATATATATATATATATATATATATATATATATATATATATCAGTATATATATATATATATATATATATATAATATTAGGTCTTTAAAAATCACTTGCAATACTTTCAACAAACATAATCCCTTTATCTCCCCAAATTAAATGAGAGTAGGGGTTATAGTTATAGATGGTGTATAGGGAGAGGGGGTGCTGAGGGAGAGTGGGTGCTGAGAGAGAGAGAAGGTGCTGAGGGAGAGAAGGTGATGAGGGAGAGAAGGTGGTGAGGGAGAGAAGGTGGTGAGGGAGAGAAGGTGGTGAGGGAGAGAAGGTGGTGAGGGAGAGAAGGTGCTGAGGGAGAGAAGGTGATGAGGAGAGGGAGAGGGTGCTGAGGGAGAGAAGGTGAGGGAGAGAAGGTGCTGAGGGAGAGAGGGAGAGAAGGTGCTGAGGGAGAGAAGGTGCTGAGGGAGAGAAGGTGATGAGGGCGAGAAGGTGGTGAGGGAGAGAAGGTGGTGAATGAGAAAAAGTAGGGAGGGAGAGAAGGTGCTGAGGGAGAGAAGGTGCTGAGGGAGAGAAGATGATGAGGGAGAGAAGGTGGTGAGGGAGAGAAAGTGATGAGGGAGAGAAGGTGCTGAGGGAGAGAAGGTGCTGAGGGAGAAAAAGTGGGGAGGGAGAGAAGGTGCTGAGGGAGAGAAGGTGGTGTAAGGTGAGAGGTGATAATAGGTGCTTGAGGGAGAAAAAGTGGGGAGGGAGAGAAGGTGCTGAGGGAGAGAAGGTGGTGTAAGGTGAGAGGTGATAATAGGAAAGACCTTAAAACCATTTGTCTTAAAGGAATGTTATGTTAAGAAAAATATCGAACTAAATCCCATAGATTTACTTTTGAAAACTGAAACGATAGTGTAAAAAGAAAATTGGAGGAATAAAAAACTAAACATGACCTAGCCTCTATAACCTAACCATTCCTATGACTAACAAGTGAAAAAGAAATATTTCCTAACCTATAATACACATACTCATACTTATATATATATATATATATATATATATATATATATATATATATATATATATATATATATATATATATATATATATATATATATATATATATATATATATATATATATATATATATATATATATATATATATATATACCTCCGAAAACAAAGAGATGTAGCCAACATCGTTGTCCCACTAAACAGACGACAACAATAATAGAAAGCAAAACAACAAGCGAGCCAATAGCGATGACTAAGAAGCGTCCCCAGAATCCCAATGCATCGCTTTCAGTCATCTGAAAAAGGAAAAGGAATGTTCAATTAAAAAGAAAATATAAATCACTAATAATAATAATAATAATAAATAATATTCCAAATTTCTAAATAGCTAATATTTTAATAATTAAGTCTAAGAATAGAAAGTATATTTATTACGCGTTTCGTTGACTTGATCTTCAGAGGAGGTTCTTTCAATAATGAATGAGTGTGATTTAAATTTAAAGCATGCATTTTGCAATTAATCAATTCAAATAATATTAAGTTTCATTGACAATTGTCAATGAAACTTAATATTATTAATTAATTGCAAAATGCATAAATTTAAATCACACTCATTCATTATTGAAAGAACCTCCTCTGAAGATGTCTCAAGTGCAGAGACGAAACGTGTCAGGAGAATATAATAAATATACTTTCTACTTCTGCTGTAGATTGTTCTCAATAATTTTAAAGAAGTTAAACTATATTCAAAAATAGCTATTTAGAAATTTGGAATCCAAATGTAGATCCTTTATTAAATCAAAAGCTGATATTAGTTAAATTATAAAATTAATATTATTATTATTATTATTATTATTATTATTATTATTATTATTATTATTATTATTATTATTATTATTATTATTATTATTATTATTATAATTATTATATTATTATCCTTAAGCCCCATTTGTTCTATGCTAATATCAAAGTTTATTAGTGTATTAAGCAAATGAATTATATAAATAAACTTTTACAAAAGTATTTTAAACAGAATATATTTCTCAATAATAATAATAATAATAATAATAATAATAATAATAATAATAATAATAATAATAATAATAAAATAGGATAATAATAATAATAATAATAATAATAATAATAATAATAATAATAATAATAATAATAATAATAATAATAATAATAATAATAATAATAATAATAATAATAATAATAATAATAATAATAATAATAATAATAATAATAATAAAAATGTAAGAATAATGTGTAAAGGGACGGAAGTAATAATAATAAAATAGTCATTAAAACTAATTGCAATTATTTCCTGTGAACAGTTTCTCCTGCTTCTAAATGTTAATCTAATTTATTATATTGTGGTAATTATATTTATTATAGTATGGTTATTATTACTATTATTATTATTATTCATTGTTATTATTATTATTATTTTTATTATTATTATTATTATTACTTATTATAGTTTTTTTTTTTTTTTTTTTTTTTTTTTTTTTTTTTTTTTTTTTTTGTTTTTTTTTATTATTATTATTAATTGTTATTATTATTATTATTATTATTATTATTATTATTATTATTATTATTATTATTATTATTATTATTATTGTTGGGGGTGTTGTTGTTGCTTTCGGTGATATTTTCGTTATTGTTGTTCTTATTATTATCGTTATTATTAATTTTATTATCGTTATTTTTATTACTGCTAGTATTATTATTATCATCATAATAGTAGTATTAGTAGTAGAAGTGACAGTAGTATTTATATATTACAAGTAACTGTCAATATTGCTGCTATTAGTATCACTATTTTTAATATTATTTTTATTTTTAAAAAATTACCATAATTAAGGTTAAGATTATCATTACGTATTAAGAAATTTCTCCTTATTATTTCTATTATCATTATTATACAAAGTATTTTTATTCTCATTACCAGTTGCGAAATTTAATTAATACTGGTTTTTTGATGGGTGCTCAAAGGACGCAAAAAGTGATGTTCTGTTTTTGATACTAGGAAAATTAACGTTGCTGTATAAGATATATTGATATTAGTGATTGATATATTGATATTAGTGTTTGATATATTGATATTAGTGATTGATATATTGATATTAGTGATTGATATATTGATATTAGTGTTTGATATATTGATATTAGTGATTGATATATTGATATTAGTGTTTGAATATATTGATATTAGTGATTGATATATTGATATTAGTGTTTGATATATTGATATTAGTGATTGATATATTGATATTAGTGAATTGATATATTGATATTAGTCTTTGATATATTGATATTAGTGATTGATATATTGATATTAGTGATTGATATATTGATGATTGATATATTGATATTAGTGATTGATATATGATATGTGATATTAGTGATTGATATATTGATATTAGTTTGATATATTGATATTAGTGTTTGATATATTGATATTATTGATATATTGATATTAGTGTTTGATATATTGATATTGGTGATTGATATATTGACATTAGTGATAGATATTGATATTTTATTAGTGATAGTTTTATAATTAATTAACCATGTAATGTGAAAATTGTGTATTTATAATTAAAATAAATTTAATGTATTTATAATTAAAATAATTTTAATGTGCTTATAATTATTATAATTTTAATTGTATTTTTTCTCTCTCTAAATAAGGTTTACTAATGAAACGAAATATTATTATTATAAGTTGAAATTTTTTTTTTAGTTATTATTATTATTATTATTATTATTATTATTATTATTATTATTATTATTATTATTATTATTATTATTATTATTATTATTATTATTATTATTATTTTATTATTATTATTATTTTTTTATTTTTTCATTATTATTTTTTATTATTTTTTTTTTTTTTTATTGAATTGCAGCAGTTGAAATAGAAAATAATAAATAATTTTGTTAAATGGAAAAATTTATGTTACAAATAAAAACCGCGCTAAAAATATTATATACGCTAATAATTCATATAAACTAAAAATTTATAATTTTCTAAGTTAGGATTTAACCTATCTCTCTCTCTCCCTCTGGCTGTCTTTCTGCCTGTCTTTCTGTCTATCTCTTTCCCTCTGGCTGTCTTTCTGCCTGTCTCTCTCAATCTCTTTCTCACTCTGGCTGTCTTTCCGACTGTCTTTCTGTCTATCTCTCTCATTCTCCCTCCCTCTGGCAGTCTTTCTGTCTGTATCTCACACTCTCTCGCTGAAAGTCTTTTTGTCTGTCTCTCTAGCTATTTTCTGTCTGTCTCTCTCACTCTCTCTCCCTCTGACTGTTTTTCTGTCTGTCTCTCTCACTCTCTCCCTCTAACTGTCTTTTTGTCTGTCTTACTCACTCTCTCTCTCTAGCTGTTTTCTGTCTCTCTCTTACTCTCTTTCTGCCTCTGGCTATCTTTCTGTCTGTCTCTCTCACTCTCTCTCTCTCTCTAACTGTCTTTTTGTCTGTCTCTCTCACTCTCTCTCTAGCTGTTTTCTGTCTGTCTTTCTCATTCTCTCTCTCTAGCTGGCTGTCTTTCTGTCTGTCTCTCTCTCACTCTCTAGTGTGTGAGAGTTCTCGTTTGTAGGTTGTGGCTAAAGTTTGGAGATAAAATCGTTTTATTATTTTACTTTCATTTTAAGTTCAAATTGGTTGCTTTGTAAATACTGACGTTTTCCAATACAAACAGAAAAGAGTTTAAATAATTGCTGAAGAAAACAAAGAAATGGTTTCTTTTATCTTTGTTGTTTTGTTTTTCTTTGTTTTTGCTTCACTTTTGTTTTGTTTTATTATATTTCTTTGTTTTTGT